>CAXIQD010000183.1:0-12000 GCA_964030785.1 Siderastrea siderea | reverse complement strand
TATATCATGTAAAGTCGTATTTTCCTTAAATAAATGGAATGAAAAAGTGGGGTCACCGAGTTCGTTTGGGAGAAAACGACCATTTATTTCTCTGAACAGCTCAGCTTCCATAGAAAACCTATCAAGTTCCGAACGCGCGCGCGCTCGTGCGCGCGCTAATCACGCGATAAATGATGCGCAGAAAGGATGCGCAATGCAATTGAATGGAATCAATTGACACAATTGACACAATTGCGCGCGCTGAGAAATTCTCTCTGGCGCCATTTTGTCTTTCGCGCGCGCAATACTTGACGTCATGATCGAGAAAAAACTGAAAACATCTCTGAGATTTGGCTTGTAGAAATCGCTCGTGGCGTACTATTAGCATTCTTTATCATGAATGGACGAAGTGTTGAAGAAGTTAGTGAGCGCCACCGGTATAAAATATCTGTGAAACCTTGACAAAAACCTCGAGGATCGGAGTTGTTGTAAAAATTCTTATGTTTATCGCACGCGCCATATTGCGTTATTTCAGCGCGCGCTTAAGTTGCACGCATGCTCAGTTTTGCTCACGAAGGAGGTCGCAAAAAAATCGCAAATCGATTTTTTGATCCCAATCTACTCTAAAACTGACCGTATAACCCACAGTCAAAAATTCAGAATCAATTCATAGTAGTAAGTTTCACCTGTAGACAAAATATTAGCAAAATCTGTAAGAGAGATTTTTAGAAATTCTCAAAAAAGCGAAAATTCGAGGTTTTCTTCATTAGCAAAAATTCTACCTTACAGATTTTCATTTTCTTTTGCGTAGTTGTTTATTTATAGCCACTGTCCAAATCCTGAAAAATTGAGGTAGGGTCGTACGGCTAGAGTTTGAGAAAAAAGCCCTAAAAAAGTCTAGTTTCCAGTCCCCTCCTAGCACTCGGTCTGTTATAAATGATATTTTCTAAGCTTCTCGTATTTCTTTTCCAGGGTAATGAGGGTTAATATCATTTCTTTTAACAGTTGTAGCAACAAATGACCCAAAAGAAAGCTCCTCTTTGCTTTAAACTAAAGTTTTAAAAAGGTTAACTTTCTCTTCTGAAAACTGTAGTAAGCCACCTTAATTTCCGAGTAATTCTAGAAAACGAGCAAGTTTCCTAGCTTTTTTTAAAAAATTGTTTGGGCATTCATGAATTTAGGAAAACTTTTCAGCTGGCTTTCCGGCAAAATGAGTGAATCATTAAAATCAAGAAACAACTGAGTAAATAAACGGTGCGAGTACGTTGCCCGGCAGTAAAACAATGCGAAGCAAAACTGACCAGTGAAAACTTCACCGGCCTGCCGGTACGATAACGTTTATGGTTAACACGTTCTGAAGGTCATAACTACCGTTCTTGAATGATTTTCCTTTTTTTTTTTTTTCAAACGATGGACTTGTTCAGCGTTTTGCAGTGATCCGCGACAGCAAGCGATCACCAAATTGGATATGTTTTTCGCAGTGCTTTTTTTTTCATGACCAACTACAGCTCACAAAAGCGCGGCAGCGGTAATCTACACATTGTGTTGCCAAATTGCATATCAGTTGTTATTTTTTATTAGGCTTTATGAAGATGACGAAGGGGCAGCTGTGGTTGATGTCAAAGAGTGTACTAAACATCCTACTCCATATGACCACCCGACCAATCCTAACATAAAGTTTTGGGATTTACCAGGAATAGGGACTCCAAACTATCCTGACCTGGAAACATACTGCAAGAAAGTGGAGTTGGAGAAGTACCATGCGTTCCTTATCTTCACAGCCAGTCGATTCACTGAGAACGACCTAGAGTTGGCAAGGAAAATTAAATCGTTTGATAAGAAATTCTTTTTCATTCGCACAAAAATCGATGAAAATGTTCGAGCCGAGAAGCGAAAGCGAGCATTCCAGGAAGATGCCGTGCTAGAGAAAATCCGACGCGACTGTTTGGAAAATCTGGGTGACCTGCTGACCTGTGAGCAAGATATCTTTTTGATAAGCAACCATGATCTTGCAAAATGGGACTTTGCTCGACTAACACAGGCCATTCTAGATGCATTGCCCACATACCAGCAAGAGAGTCTAATACTGTCCCTTGGCAATGTACTGACAAGATCGTCGAATGATCTTTTTCAAAGAAAAGTCAAGGTTCTCGAAGGGCGCGTATGGATGGTTGCTTCAGCATCTGCTGCCGCTGCTCTTGTTCCGATACCCGGATTATCTATTGCCGTCGACGCCGTACTAATTTTGAGGGAACTCAGCTTTTACAGGTCCCAGCTTGGTCTTCCTGAAAAAGGTTCGGATGAATATGCGGCGCTTCCTTTTTCCATCCAAGAGAAAGTTAGCAAAGTCAGCCTGACGACTGTCATACAACTTAGCGGGTTCCTGGAAGCCTATACTGCGGAAGCAGCTGTTGAGGATGCCACTCGTTTTATTCCGTTCGTAGGTTTGCTCATAGCCGGTGGTATGTCGTTTTTGACCACGTATGTTGCTCTAAAAAAGCTTTTGAAAGATGTGGAACAAGCGGCGAAGTTAGTCCTGAGGGAAGCCGCCCAAGAGGCAATCGAGGAGATCGATTAATTAAGTTTGCGAAAAATTTTTACTCGCTAAGAAAATGCGGATACTTACTCTTATAGGTAGCCATGTAGCGGGCAAAAACTGTGGAACTCGTTAAGAAATGGATATTTACTCACAAGTAGACTGTGTAACTCGTTAAGATTTTTACTCTTACAGATATACTTTATAACGTATAATAAGTTGCATTGGCCACGTAGCCGGCAACAACCGTAGAACTCTTTAAGAAAAGGACATTTACTCGTACAAGTAGACTTCATAAATTAATTACTTTTGACATGTAGCCAGAAAGCCGGATCAGTTTAGTCATGGAAGTAGACATGTAGCCAGCGAGAACCGTAGGATCGTTAAGAAAAGGACAAGCTTACTTATAAAAAGTAGACATTATGAAGTAATTACTTTGGCCAAAGTAGCCAGCAAGAACTGCGGAAGTCGTTAAGAAAAGCGGGATATTTACTCATACAAGTATACTTTTTAAGGTATTTACCTTGGCCACGTAGCAAGCACGAGTTAGAAAGGAAACAGATATTTAGTCATATAAGGAGACGTTAACAAGGAGTAACTGTGGCCATGTAGCCAACAGGCCTAGGAACTGTGGAACTCGTTAACTCCTCAAAAACATCTCAATATCTTTGGCCATGTAGTTAGCAAGAACTGTGGAACTGGTTAAGAAAAGGATTCAAAGGATATTTACTCTCCAAAGCAATCATTGCTTTATCCATGTTGCCCGAGCAGAAAACGTAACTCGTCAGGTAAATGACAATCATTTTACTCGACGTATAGGTAATTACGTTGGTTGTACTGCCAGCAAGTACTGTAAAACGTTGAGAATCTATTAGTGAGCATGTTACAAAAAGACATTTACGGCTTCCTCAGAAAAAGATGTTTACTCGACTAATGGACTCTTTGTAGTAAAGAACCATGGCTCTGTTGCCAGGGCTTAACTGTGAAGGTAACTTTTTAAAAGAAGTTACAGATCACCGTTACAAGAATATTTACTCTTTAATTTAGAATAGGTGTCTACTCGTCAAATAGTTTTTTTTTAAGTAAGTACTTTGGTTGTATTGTCAGTAAGAACTGTCAAACCTTGAGATTTTATTAGGTAACGTGTTACACTGCCGTATTATTTACTCTTCAAGTAAAAGATATCTACCCGTCATGTAGGTTTCGTAGAGTAGGTACCTAGGCTGTGTTGCCAGTAAGAGCTGTGTAACCTTAGGATTTCAGTAGGTAACGAGTTACAAAAATATTTACTTTTTAATTGAAATATATATTTAGTCGTATAAGCATATAACTTGGGCAGTACCGGTGCCCGTGAAACCTTGAGTTTCTATTATTAAACGTTAAAACTAGTTTTTCAAAATATTTACTCAGTTATAATTAGCTTTTGTCAATATGCATGTAGTTACAAAACACGACAAAAATGTGGGTCATAACCGTTTATCTTCAAGCGTTTTTCGCCCTGCAGTAATGGTGACTGTTATATCAAAGAACATGGTAGGCTAGATATCCTAATACTGTTCAGTAAGTTAAAGGATTTTAGTTGCTGAAACAAAAAGCGTGGTCTTTCGTAGTCTGAAATGTCAGAGGCCTCTTTTGCTGGTATTTCCAGCTACGTGTTTGGTCTTCTTTCTTCACGAGTTACCAAAATTAAATGCGTATCGGTTTTAGTCAAACACGCACAGCTGTTAGTGGTGATGGTTCATGAGGGGATAGACAAAAAATACATGTAAGACTTCAGAAAACAATTTAGGGTTAACCATATTTTCCAAAGCAGTTTTCTCAGGTGACTTTCAACCATCTTGCAAGGAGACCAGTAGCTGGAAAACGTCTTTTCCAGGGGGTAATCACAACACCGTAATCACTATGAAAGGAACAGATAAATTACGCCCCACAGTCCTCGGCGCTCTGTGATAAAGCTTCAGTTTGAGAGTGAAGGTATGAAATGATCATATGTGAACTGCGGATCTAATAAGAAATGATGATCTGAAAAAATTCAGGCTTGTAAAAGGACTTTTTCAGGTTGGTTTTTTTTTTATCAGCTGCTAAAGTTGATATTTTTTACTTCAAGGGTCATCATCATTTCTTAAAGCTTCACTTTATTAGCTAATTTTTAAAATAACAAGGTCAGCAAAACGGGTCCGAGAATTCCAAAACGGTTACGAGAATTCTCCAGATAATATCTCAAAAACGGATATAGAATGGACAAAATAAAAGCTTTTTATTCGCCTTGGATAAATCGATTGCTGAAAAGAGTATCTTTACAGTGCGACTGCTACATATCAGTGGAGCCACTTAGACAACGACAACCAAACCACCTTGTAAAATAAAAACAAACATCAAATTTAATTGTTGGAATCTTTGAGGTATTATGTACGTTGCCTTAGGGTGGCATTCTGAGTTCAGAGGCTCTCCAGTGTGTGATTGGCTATAGTTTTCACCATCTGCTAATAAGCAAAACGTACACGCTATTTCTTTCACATTCAATCGAAGAAATAAGAATAATAATGAAAATGATAATTTAAAATAATTTTTATTTACAAAATACTTTCGTCATACATATATAGCTCCTAAACTTAAATAATAATAATAATAATAATAATAGTAATAATGATGATGATGATGATGATAATGATGATGATGATGAACAGCTCATATTCTTTGCAAGGTGCTTTCTATTAGTAGACGTCCATTTCTCCACCCCCAGCTGCTCCCAAGGAAGCTGGTAGTTTCCCGGTGCCCTGGGTGAAACAATTAAGCTTAAAAGAAAACAGATAATAATAATGATAATAATAATTTCTAGTCTACATATCTACAACGTGCGAACGCGTGCCAGAGCCAGCTGTCGCGTGGAAACTTGATGAGCGTGGTTTCGCGGGCGTTCCCTGTTCTTCTCGCCTGACTACTCTGAGCAGAAGGAGGAGGAACTTCTTGTAGTTTGTAGTCAGACTAACCATGTGTGGCAAAATAGTTTGAGTCATGCAGTGTTTCTGTTAACCACTGGCTGAAGTTTGAAGCAATATAAGGTGTGTGCAGGTACTTAGCAATTCTGCCGGTAAAGGAAAAAAAAATTACACGGTACTAAAGTCAGCTGAAGTTCGATTCCAGTCATTAAAGATGAATTATCATCGTCTCAAAGACGTCTATTCAACCTTCTGGGCCTAATAATTCAACTGCCACTCAATCATAACAAGACACGTAGAGCACGTCTAGGTACTAATGAAGGCTATTTCCATTTTACGCATTATGAAGTGCACCATCCTGAGCTTGGCGTGACATTTGCAATTGTACACTTCTTCCTTGTGCCTAGTTCAGGTGCTACTACTTTGTGAAAAAAAGTAACTGTTACAGCCACTGACAATGTTTCTGATTATCGTTTTTACCTAATTTTTGGTTAGAACAAGGTCGGTAAAATTTCCCAAAAAGAACTGAAAGCCAACAATCAAACCCTGAGATTTCTAAACAGTTTCTTCTAAAACATCGTAAACTTTGCCTCGAATAAATCACCTCGTCTGGATCATCACTCCTTTTAGAGCACACAAAAAGATGTGTTACCTCCTGCCATTTCCTTTGTGCTCACCAAAAGGAACGCGGCCGCTAGCAAGCGCTATCAGTAAGCATTATCCAACGGTATCAAACTTTTGCTATCGTGGCTCAGCCGACCAGAGGCTACGACGCAACTACTGTGAGAGCAGTACAGTCGAAGCTCTCCTTGCGACCACTCTCGTAAGCGACCAGCTCTAGATATGACCAGCCTTGTGAAACCCAAACTCGGTGAGTGAAAGCTCTCGTACGCGACCACTCCGGTAAGCGACCGCGACCACTTTTGTGAATTACGTATACCGGCTGGTCTTTTCCTTTGTTTTTAAGTTCTTTTAAGCGACCACTCAGTCAACACTTTAATAAAAGCGTTGACAACTCGACTAAATTTAGAATAATGCAAAACATAAGCGCTAATGGCTCGTCGACCCTTACATACGCGAACCTCGACTGACCATTGATAGGCAACAAAAAGCTATTTAAATATTGTTGATACAATACTATTGGCAGGGGGGGCTGGCAGCTACCTTTGATCTTGCCGCTTTTGGCCTCTACATGATTGCCCCAGTAAAGAAATCTGTCAATCATTCGAAAACTCTAACGAGCATGCGCGAATTGCAACGAAGTCTCGCGCGATTCACCTCCCGCGAACAACTCGAAAATCCTCGAAAATCCTGGAAAATATGTGTTTTTTTGTTCGTGGTGACTCGATTGTGGAAAAGGAATTCGTTTTTTGCTATTGTTTATTTGCTGTTAGTATTTTTGGCGACAGTACAGCGTTTGGGC
The DNA here is from genome assembly GCA_964030785.1 of Siderastrea siderea. Classification (NCBI taxonomy): domain Eukaryota; kingdom Metazoa; phylum Cnidaria; class Anthozoa; order Scleractinia; family Rhizangiidae; genus Siderastrea; species Siderastrea siderea. Next base: position 5,123 of record CAXIQD010000183.1, on the reverse strand, counting down.
ACCACTAAATTCTGGATCTGTGTACACTCCTGCTGTGTATTATGTCAAGAACATGAGCGTGATGGTTGTGTTATCGACAACATAAACGTTCGCGGTGTCAACAACCACTTGACCTGGGAAATGGCATTAAAGTTGCAGCTTTCGACCTTCCATTTCGATCCATTTCTGTTTCTGAGACCATCAAAATCGATGGAATGAAGGACCAGCTTTATTTTAGGTTAGTAGAGCAGTCAATATTGAATATGCAAGTGACAAGTGTCGGCCTCAGATTTTCCCAGTTGAGTGTTGAACAAACTACGCTCAAATTATAACTATATTTTAGCCGATGATTGTGGATTTCGTCATCTCAGGAAGATTTATAAGAATTTTTTTACTGTGGAAACTGTGGAATCTCCCAGCCAACAAAGCGAAAAGAGGAGATTTCGATTGCGAGTCTTCTTTAAGTCTGTTTCACAATGAAGACACAAAATCGAATGCGAAGGCTTAGAATGTATTAAAAATGGGCTTGAACTTTCACATGCACTTGTCTCAAGTTTTTTGCGTCTTATTTACAGCTGTAAGCGTAATTACGTGTAAAACACCACGTTTATTTTATGAAATTCTTTTTTTTTTGGCTTGAGTGTTTCTTGGCGGCAGTTGTTTCTGCAAATATATTGGTTGGTTGCAGTTACAAGAAAAATGAGAACATTTGAGATGATAGAATTTTGAAACTGGAAAGGATAGCTTATAAAGGACAACCAACAAAAGAAGAATGCTTAACCTTACAAACAGAGCTGTCTGAGGTTTGCTTGTTTTGATAAGAGAACTTAAAGAATTGGCAAAGTAAATACACCTAGGTTTAGGAAAACTCCCTAGTTCCATATAGTGTACTGACATGCTAAGTTTAATTCAATGGAAAATGCAATGAACTATCACATTTCCAAGCATTTTCCCACATTACACATGCAACTGTCCAATGAGAAGGTTTATAAACATTTGCTAGGGTAATCTGAAAAGATTGAAGGATTTGCAATGATATGATTTTTTGTCTTTTGCCTGTAGCCTGTACAAGAAGCTTAATTCAAAGGAAAGACATTCGGGCCCATTTTTCTTAAGTGTCAGTGAAAAATTTGTACTTTGAGTTCAGTAACACCAGGTGAACTATGCAATAATGGAGTATCAGACAATGCAAAAGTTCTAAACTGTCCCTTCTGTTAAAAGAGCAATTGACTTCTGCTCACACCCTTTCAGACATTTGTACTTCTGATGAGGAAACAGTTCCAATTGCCAAGGAGAATTCAGTTTTTTGGAAGATGGATACATATGAAATAAATCAGGTGTGAACTGCCTGATGTAACAAATGTGGCCATAAAGGGCTTGCAGTTTTTAAATGTCTTCAACTTGAGCAGTTGAAAAGGCAAATTTGATCCTGGTGGAGACTGAATTTTTCAAGTTTGCTTTTTTAACTGCTCAAGTTGAATGCATTTAACTGTGAGGAACATTATTTCAGAACTGTTACTGATAAGGTAGGGGAAAACAGGTCAAAACAGTGTTGTATTGCTGGGTGTCAAAATGAGGCTGGCATGCATTCAGGCTGTTTATAAAGGAGATGTGAAATAACCCCAGAATGGCTGATCAACCATGGTTGCTCTAAGTGTGCAACAGTCCTTTTGAGGTGTTTTCAGAAAATTAAGGATTAACATAGGTGTCCATATATATGTCATCAGTCAAAGTCCCTGTACAACCAAAACCTTTGCCCAAAACGTATTTATCAACATGCATCTTCGATAACCAACGCCTGCCAGATCCAAAGTGATGGTGTTTTTGCCAGAGTATCTTTACTTTACAGACTGTCGGAACCTTTGCAAACTCCACCCCCAAATGATTGTTTTGTTTGCAAAAGCTGTTCAACATCAATTGCACTGTCAAGAAAAATTCAAGTCCCTTCAGAATTCAAATGCCAATTTTCCACAAACCCATTCATGGTGAAATATATGAAGCCAAGGTCACCAAGTAAATATGTGAAATGACTGGCTGAAGTATTGCTGTCAGTTGAGCAACCTGGCCCCTTTACGTCTCAGGTCTCACCTCAGAGGTGTGATAGACAAAATCTAAATGAAAAATTATTTCACCTTTTTCTCCAAAATAATGAGCTTTATTATCAGGTATACAGTATGTTGCCCAGTTTTCGTACACTTCAGTTTGTAATCGCTATATCTTTTCATCTTTGAGATGAAAATTTCTGAGATTTCTCCTAGGGATAGCCCATTTACTTACCTTTAATATGTACAAAGATGAGCGGCTTGATCGACGTATCTTCAAAATTATGCCATTTTCCCGAAAACTTGTAAGTTGCCCAGTCTGCGTACACCTGGCCCAGTTTTCGTACATCGACAAAACAACATTTTCGCGCGAAAACGCTAGCAGCAAACTGATGTGTCAGGCACTCTGCTGCATGCTTATCGTGTTTTCTCTTCGATTTGTGAATAGAAATCGGCTTAGCGACTAATGTTTGGTGTACAAAGCGAAAGGTTACTTGGTAGGGTAGATGTAGGGTCAACTGCACATGGCGAGTCAAACTCGTTCCCAGGAGCGTACGATATACTGAGCAGGGGAGAACGCTTGGTGTCAGTATTTCTCTTTTAACCTACAGTAACCTACATCAACATGCTTAAAAATTTAACAAATCTTTATTTTTAAAACAGCTTTCTCCTCCGTGTCGTTAACAGCCGCACGCACTTGGTCCAGAATGTTCAGCTCCCGACCATCTTTTACTTCAATGAGGTACTCGCAAGGTATTACCGCTCCTCCTCCCGGCAAATGCTGCAGTGGCCACGGGGGGAAGCTCTTGCAGGGCTCGCCAGTCTGTTTGCTGAAATATTATCAATAGTTCAGTGCACACCTTTTTTAAGGAAAGTCAATAATAAAAATTAAAAAGTCTGTTTATGCGAGCCTTACATACCATTCGATGCATTCAACTTCGGTCAAGCTTAAGAGATCCCAAAAACAAGATGAAAGCCCTCGAGGTACCCTTCCAATCGGAAGGCCAGCGATTGTATGGACTCTTTCGCCGCGTTTCTTGTCTGTTATCACGTTTCTTAACTTGGTGGGAATTAGCAGGACAATCAATTAGCAGGACAACCGGCCTTGCTGGTGGCAAATTGGGCAGAAAGTGATTTGCGAACCACATGAAAAATGTTTGTGTGTCCATGTAACCCGAGTCCGTCATTGAAAATACACTACCGTCAACGCCTCCTTCTAGCGGGTTGTAAGTTACTGGAATGCGCTTACCAGGGAAAATAAAATAAGGAGGCATCCACTGGCTGCAGGCATTAAAACAAGGTAACATGGTGATATGTTCTCGGCTTCCTGAAAGGACACGATACGGAGCTTGTTTCCTGTCAGACGGGCCAATGTTATTCCCAGCTCGGCCTTGCATGTCAAAACCAGTCTCGTCACAATTCCAGATTTGCGACGGTTTATTGGCAAGATTTTTGGCAATCAAAAATTCTTCAAAGTCGTCAAACCAGGCGTCCACATCATCTTTAGAGATTTTAGCTCTTTTTTTCTCAAGAGGGCGTGCCTTGCGTACTTTCACCTTCGGATTTCTTTTAACAAATCCGCGGAACCACTTGTTGCCAGGTTTGTTGTTTTTAAAGGGAGTTGGTCTTCCATCCTTGTCAAGAAACTTTTTGACCGCTTGGAATAAAGAATCTTTAGATACACCGAAACTGCGGTTTGCTAATTCGATCAGCCAGTCTGCAAACTGATTCTCTTCTTGGCTAGTCAGGACTGGTAGTGGGCCACAGCGCCTTCCGATCTCAATTCGACCGTTTAGTCGATCCTGGAGGGTCAACTTTTTAATTCCCCACTTTTGGGCGGCTTTTCTTACGCTTCATCCCCCGTCTCTTACGCCATCTACTGCCTTGGTAAATGTAGATGAACGGTTGCTATTCTGCATATTACAGCTGTCAAGAAAAGGGCCTGTATAAGACTCGACGTTTCACTTTCGTTTCTGCTTACGCCTACGCTTGCTTAAAATAGCAAATGTCTTACTTCCGTTTCCGCTTACTCTTGCTTTAGTTAGCCGCTTTTGTTAATTGTTTATTAAGATCGGAATGGAGTGAAAAATATCAGTAAGACCGGTAAACTAACGATATTTCAAGGTGTATGTCAACCTTCTATGTATGCACATCTACCTTAGTCAATAATATACACGTTTTAGATAGTTGCGTAGGATTAAGTTAATCAAATATGCGTGACCTTTGCATGACCTGGATATAAAGCGTCGCTGTTATTTTGTTGTTACCACAACAAATACATTTATTGTATCGTACTTTGCAAGGGTTGTTGTCTAATCTTTGCTACACTTGCACCTTATTAGTTTTCGAACAGAAAAGTTTAAAATTCAGTTCATTAACTTATTTAAAAATAGGTTTTGAGAAAGGCGCCGCTAAGTGTACGAAAACTGGCACAGTAGGTCGAAATATTTGCGAAGATTTTAACCGCTAAAACTCAGGAGCAGTTAAATTTAAGCTGGCGTTGAAAGTTCCCCTATTTACTTTCACCTTTTATCTATCATCTCTTCGAAAATCACGAAGTTCCTAGCAAAATTCCCAGTAAAACGGACTATTTGTTTATCTACGATACCTTTACTGTGCAGTGAAAAGTGCAAATATTAGCCGCTAAACTTTTACTCACCTCGAAAGAGCTCGCCCTCACTGACTTGCTTCTGCATCAAAAAACCCGCCAAAACCGGCAATTTATAGCTGAAATGTTCGTGCTTTTTTTGGAATTCTTCGGTTGATGAAGATTTGAACGACCGACGAAAATAATCAAATACATTTTCTTGTGTACGAGAACTGGGCCCGTACGAAAACTGGGCAACGTACTGTACCTACACACTGTAGGCAATATCTGTGACTCACGTGGCGAAGTCAAAGAGCAAAGTGTTGTAAACATCACCTCTCAGCTTTTCACCATTTAAGGATTCTAGAGAGCTGTACATGAAAAAATCTCTTGTGGACTGTAAGGTAGTAACATAACTTGGGCAAAACAGAAAATAATTTGGATCAACAAAACCTCCACAATTAATTGTTGACTCCTCCTGGGTAGTTCCTATAAAGAAAAAAAAAATCTACAGT
>CAXIQD010000182.1:0-17737 GCA_964030785.1 Siderastrea siderea | reverse complement strand
CAAACCAGAGAGTTGGTGCCTAGAAGGCGCAGCGGCGCATGGTGGAACAACTCGTTCACGGAATTTCAGATCTGCACCACCAGAGTTCGATGCATCAAACAACCGGTTCCTTTGTGTCCTCTGCACTCTGTACCCGCCTTGCTTGAAGTGCGCACCTTGAGACACACAAATAAATCTACGTGTTGTATGTATTTGTATGTATACATATTATGATTATAACTATATCTACATCTATACACGTGATGTAGATTCAATGACTTGCCCAACAGCGGTTCCTCCTCACTCTCTTTATGTCAAAAGCCCACAGGGTCTTAGATATCATCGACAAGTTGTATGTTTGCATCACTACCATTATTTGACCTTATTTAGTTTCAGAGGTTTCGTAGTGTCCATCCCTTGTAAATAAACCAAGACGGGGCGGGGCAGCCTACCATTCATCACAGACTATGGCATAACTGGCATAACTACACGCATACATTAACCCCATCCCATCTCACATTCGTCTGGTCTGGGTATGAGCGGATTCTTCGGGCCAGCGAGCTAACAAAAGGACTCGAAGCTGGGACGAACAGCTGGCCCCCACAGCTGGGATGTTCGCATCGTGACATGGCGGAGTAACTTCACCATGGTGACATGTCAAGATGCAGCCAGGGATGAAGGGTGGACATGGTATCAAGCAATCCATGCCGTTAAGGGCTCCAGCGGGTTGGGGTCCTCATCCAGGTCCTCTGGTCCACAGCGGTCCACTGGTCCCACCAATGTTTGAAACGGTCTTCGAACTTGACACGTCCGTGAGCATCGTTGATCTCAAAAAAAAAGAGAGACAACACCTGCCAAGAAAACTCCACAAAACCGAAAACAACCACAAAAGCCACAAATACCTGCACCTGGTCACCAAAAACGTCCCAGCTTTCACTGATTCGCCCTTCAGAATTGACCATCTATCTATCCCTCCCTGACCTCCCTCCACGCATGTCTGACCCCTGCTTTGGCCCAGCGGCCACGTCTTTCTGCACCTCTTCCTTGGATTTGCTGTCCAACCGGGACAAAAATCAATGGCATTAAGAAAACAACTTAGGCTATCTCTGATGTTTTCTCCAAACAATAAAAACATAAGCGAAAAAAGCAACAACAAAAAGCAAAAGCAAAAAGCAAATGAAATAAAAACAATCCCAAAAGCAAAAACAGCAAATGAACAATGAACAAAAACAAGCGAAAACAAAAAGCAAACAAAAGCGAACAAACAAATACAAGGAAACAAACAGCGGGCAAGTGCTTTCGCTTTTTGGATTTGCTCGTTTTGTCTTTTATGTTGTAATCCTTTATTGATTTTGCGTTTTCATTTGTCAATTTTGCTTTTTGGATTGTTTTTTTTTATTTGTTTGCCCGCATTTGGTCCGTTTGTTTCCTGCATTTGTTTCACTTCTTTTTCGACTTGGCTTTCATTTGCATTTTTTTGTGTGTTTGTGTTTTCTTTTTTTATTTTTAGATTTTTTCTCGTTCGTTTCCTGTCTGTGTTTGCCTTTTTGTTATTTTTTGTTTTGCTTTTTGTTTTTTCATTTGCGTGTTTTCCGCTTTTTGTTTTGTTTTTTCGCTGGATTTGTTTTTGTTTGTTTGTGCTTTTTCATTTGCTCTTTTTTTGCTTGTTGGAACTGTTTTTGTTGCTGTTGTTTTGTTGATGTATGTTTATTGTTTTCAAGATTCACAGAGTTTGCCTGGGTCCGGCGAACACAACAATGGCATAAAACCCGAAGTCAAGACATCTGACCCGCCGGGCTCCCGGGAAGAAGACACGAACTCCGACGTTCGGCGTTTCATCCTAGCAAACCTTGCTCCGTTCGTCGTAGTACGGCCAGGAGCGTCCGTGAGCCCCGAGTAGCCTCGCGTCCGATCGCGACAGACTCGTCGCGATGCCCTTAGCTCCTTGGCGTTGCCAGGCTTCGCCGCGTCTCTGCAAGACCTCCTCCGACGACACGGCGAAGGGCGGCTGGCACTGCGGGTCCTCGGTCCGGTGTGGCGCACCAGTGAGGTGTGGTATACAAATACAGTCAGAGCAAATACACCGTCAAATGCTATAGATTCTACAGCATATATCAGTTAATTGTGTTTTCCTCTTTGTTCCGTTTGAGTGCCAGGTATCCGTGAAATCCAGGTCTATGTAACATATAACAAGTAGGGGTGTCTAGTCAGAACTGATCCTTTTCTAATTGAGAAGTGATCCTTTGTTCTGATGCCATTTTGATTCAAAAGAGTGGGTGGTCAGCCATGGCATCTGATGAGACGTCATGGGAAGATTCCGAGGACTGGGTATTCTTAGTGTTGTTGGGATGTGTCAGGCTATTTGATCTTCTATCTCACCTCTTTTCCAGGAGGTTGGTGATGAAGCGATGACTCAGGGCACCATAAACTGGCTTGAGGCTGGAACTGCCTTCCTCCAGAACTCTGGAAACATGGCTGTATCTTATTGGTTGAAGGGCCTGTGCCTAATCTCAGATTCCTTAAGTTTGCTGCGTTCTGTGTGAGGATTGGACAGCTGGTTCAGAGAATTCCGTGGTGGCATACATCATCAAAGACTAACGTATGCATCGGACTGTCAGCAGGCTGCATGTGTTGCACAGTGAAGTGTGATTTTGCCCTTGGTTTGACTTGGTTTCCTTAAGGTTCAGGTGCAGATGCACCATATACAGCGCTTGAGATGTTATGCCATGCGGCCAGAAAGCTGGAGTGCTTGGAGTTTTTGCAGCTGGGACCTGACTCAGCTGCTGCTTGATTCTTTCCTGATTTGGCTGGTGTGTGTTGTGTCATCTAAGGTCAGCCAGTGAGATCAACGCGTCCAAAAGGCAGTGGCTGGCTGAAAATGCAAGCAATTGCCAGGAGTGACTTGGATGATGATGCTTGTTGGAAAGGTGATGGTTTGGAAGTTCTGCAGTAGTGTCCAGCTAAGGATTCAACATGACCTTTTGGCACCAGAAACTCGAAAGCTCCAGATCCATGATGTTCCTAGATTGAAGTGAAGATTGTGCATTGTGGATGGAATGCTTGGTTTGTTGTGGGTGCATTGTTAAGGTGGGCCTGTACGCAGCAGGTTTTCCATGCACGCCGTATAGCAGCCTCTCGAACAGCCGCTTGATGCTTGATGACCCCAATGCACGACAGTTGTTTGCTGTCCTGAAGCGCTTGCGGCGCTACCGGCCCAAAGTCTCTTGCCATCATTGATATGATGCCTTTTCTTGTCGTTTCATGAATTTGCTTTGCATCCTTTTGCATCAGGTTGGCATTTTGGAGAATGTCATGGGCTTCATGCCGCTACTGTCTGGCCTCAAAGAGGTTCTCCATGAGAATCTTCCAGGGTATCTTGCTGCACTGAACTACTGCAATGATGTGTTCTTACCTTTGCAGTGAGTCAGTGATTTGCACTTCTGTGGCCAGGTATTTGATCACATCAACCGTCTTGTCACCGCATCTTGCTTGCAAGCAGTTTGCACTGCTCCAGTTGGTTTGATGGTTCAGTGGGGTAACATGACAGTGCAATGGCCAAGGGATGAGTATGGAGCGCCCTTGTCAAGACGGAGGATCTTTGTGATTATGGTCCGCAAGGACGTATTGAAACCCCAATTGAAGGATTTAGAATCCTTTGAGAGGCACATCCTCAGGCTTCTTGAGGGCATGCAATTGACTGTTCAGGTTTCCTGGAGCTTTGGCTAGCACATGTTGCTTTGCACCATTGCCAGGTTCAAATTAAACAGTTTGTTGCGCCAATTGTCAAGTTTTGCACATCTCAGGAAGGACCTTCTGCTGCCTGATAACCACAAGGCAGTTGCAAAAGCAGTGCAGGCTGAAAGAGGCAGCACGACTTCGCAACGCTTGGAAGTGACTTGGATTGAATGCAGCATGGGTCACTTGCTTGACCTGTCTTTCTTTCACATTTTTTTAGGCCAGTGGATAAGAATGCAAAATGGATCAAACACCACAGACAATATGCAAAGGCCAACAAGGCATGTGCTGCACTGTTTGTGTTTGTGAATGCTCGTTGAGTGTGTTTGAGTGCTGTGGGAATTTAAATGCGTGAATGCAAATGGCAGGTGGTGATCAGTCAGGCCGTTGCCCGCTTCAAGAAGCTGTGCTCTGCAAGCAGATACATCACAACACGGCGAGAAATGGAGGTGCATGCTATCACATGCTGTCACTCAGTGCTCTCTTTGCAGCATATGTTTTGCTTTTTCCCTTGCTTCTAGGCTGTGGCTCTATTGGGCTATTTCAAGGACTTGTCCTTTGCCAACACATCCCAGAGCTTGCATTGCATGCCTTTCCTCACCAAGCAGGATGACGAGTTGCTCCCTTGCTTGACGTTCTCTTCCAAGATTAGTGATCTTGAGTGTGCATGTTGTGAAAGTTGGTAAGCCAAGAACTGCCTTGCCCAAAGCCAAGGCCCAATGGGAAGTTTTTGAACTTCAATGGTGACAATCCTCGGTATCTTATTGGAAGGGAGCTTCTGATTTTGATGGGATTCCCGTACCACCGTTTGCAAATGAATGTCAGTGAGTCAGCTACTTGGTTGGACACTAGACTAGAATGATTCCACACTGTTTTTGGTTCGAGTCGCTGCTTGCCTACCAGTAAGGTTCTTGCATCGCTAGCAGGAAATTCAATGCACATTCGATGTGTGATGGCCGCTATCTGTGCTGCACTTAGCAGCACCGTACCTGATGCTATGGCAGCCTGACAAAAAAGGGTGTTAACCTTTTGCCCTCCTCTTCTCCTTGAACCCATGAGCGTTTTTCTTGCAGTCAAGTCAATTGATCTTGCGTTTTGTCCTCTTCTCTCACTCTAGCTATGGTGAAACATGCAGCAAGGCACAGTGATGCTAAAACAAAGATCTCAAAACACACATAAATACTGTATACTCTTTTTGACTTTGGCTTTGCCGGTCCTAGAGCGCTATGATGCTGCTGCAAATGCCCTAGTGCCATCCACTGGCATGTTGGTGTGCAAAAGATATGATCCAACCTCATCCTCTGAGTATTCTGATGAAAGTGAACAGCAACTTTCCTGCACCAATTCTCTCAAGTGGTTCACTGTGCACCTGGAAGACATGGTGTCTTGCTGATACCAAGGTCTGCGGGCTCTGACTCAGAGAAGTCATACTCTTCATATGATGACTCAATGGGGGAAACCGATCCTGATACCAGTGATGAACAGGATGGAGGGTCTGGAGGCTATGTGGATCTTACGTTGCAACGGCTGCAATCTATGCATGCAGTTACCAACAAAAAGAAAAATCATATAGATCGCTATGCCAAAAACGGATGTTCAAAACGGAGGGTTCAAAAGGCAGTTGCAAACCCTATTTGCAAATGTTCCTGCTCCATGCCGGTTGCTTTGCTCCTACGAGTCTGTATTGCCTTTTGGCTCTTGGGGAAAAGAAGCCAAGACACAGTCTTGTGGACAATTCAGCGAGAACATCCTGGTGGAGACAGAAAGGATTGGTACATTGAAGGACACTGTTTTTTTTGCCCTTGCTTTTGAGCAATTGGTTAACCCTTCTGACCAATAGTTGCAGGACACCATGTTTGCAAGGAGGCATGGTGCCACATGATGGCCATTGGTGTCAAACGCCTTTGGAGGTGCAAAAACATCATCTATGGAAAAGATATGAGATCTTTTGGTAGTATCTTTGCTGAATTATTTGTGAGCATTCCTTATTTATGTTTGCCTTGAAACTTGGCCATCATGCGCTGCGCTCAGGGCCACCAGCATCTCGATCAACAAAGACGACCTCAGTTCACAACTTCATGCTCCACATGTACTGGACTGCTGGCGAGCCCATGTCAAAAGAGTTGCTTGGATGATCTTGTGGTCAGACCGTGTCAATGGACATGACATGACAACACCAACCCATCCCACAGTGGCTTCCCTAAGGATTGCATCCAAAGCATCCCTGAAACGGGCTGATGAAAGCTTGAGACAGGAACTCTTGGAGCGTTTGATTGACTGCCGTTGATGACACCTAGCATGCAGCTCATGTACAACTTCGACCGGAAAGGTTACCGATGAGAGAGCTGCCTCATGGAAATTGGAGTGAACTGTTCATCCTTTACAAAGCGTTTGTGAGAACAAAGCTTGATGAACACAATGGTGGTGCAGCATGTAGGGCAACATTCTTCAAAGTTGCTCGCCGCTGGAAACCGTGTTTGAAGTTTCATCAACAGTCACATCATGCACAATGCTCTACTTGTTCAAGAATGAGGGCTGCATTGCAAGGTACCTCAGAGCCTTGTCCCATCAGCATTCTGAGCCTGTATGAGCCTGTGTTTTAAAGTGGTTTGTGTTCCACTACTGAAAACCAGCTACTGTAAGGACTTCCGCGTTGCAGCTCAAATCAGCGACAGGCTGCTTCATCACTTCAGCCAAACATGGAAAGACCGAGAGGTCTATTGGTGTGCACGCGAGAGGGCAAAGATCCAACGTGACCTTTGCGTCTGCATCCTGGACTCTTACGACCATGCAAAGTTGAGCCTACCAGCCTGGCCAATGAGAAGATGTCCAAAAAGGGCAGTATATGAAAACACAAGAAGTGCACTGCTCAGTTTAAATTCAATCTGTTGAAACATGTTGAAACATTTTGAAACAAACGCTTGAAGCACTCATTAAGTAAAATCGTTCCAGCATTTCAGGAGTGCACCTTACGCTCACTGCATGTATCCTCCATGGGCGTGGAGTTTACCTCTTCATGTCGGATGAAGGGATGGTTGGAGGATCAAATTGGTCCATCGAATGTGCTGCTGGCTTGAATTCATCCCAACCATCCCAACCCATCCCAACCACTCCGGTTTTGAGTCCAAGGCCATGAGATCTCTGGACCATGCTTGGGCAAAAGCAAGGGCCTCTGGCGAGGCTTTTCCTCAGGAGCCCTCGCCCCAGTGACTTGCATGAGCTCCATCCCTGTATTGTTTGGGGGTTCCAACCTGGACACCTAATCGGAGGTACTGGCTCCAGGGAGATAATACCGTCAAGGAGATCCGCAACTCCTACATTGGAAAATGGGCTTGTCTTCTCACACAAGCAAGGTACTTCAAGGGTGTGGCCCACCATCATTTGATGGTGGGCCACACCCATGAAGATGTAGGCTGGGGCTGGGGTTCTTTTCTAAGGCCAATGTGTGTTGTCAGTTTGTGGTCTTAACACTCCTGGCCCCTGCCTAGATGGACTCTTCTCCATTTGCACTGCAGCACTCAAAGCCTGTCCAGACCTACAAACCCCAGAGGACCTTCGGAGGAACCTTGCCTTATATATATATATAACTAAGCTTTACTTGACGTGTGAAAAAATGCAAACCATGCCGCTGACTTGCACACTCCTTTGATGTCTTACAAGGTGCCTCACAAACAAATTGGAGCCACTGCTGGCCAAATCTGGTCTTGATTTCAAGATTGAACATGTGGACACTGCATCTCAACTGCATTTGATGTGAGTATGGGTCTCAACTGTTCAGCTATGTCTCTCCCCTGCCACTAAGCAAGGTGAGGGACTGGTGCAAGCTTATGCCACAAACGGCTACTATGAAGAACGCTTACAAGGCTCGATCTACGGATGAAGAAAAGGACATGCTCAAAGCTTTGCGTTTATGTGCCGACAAGGCTGGGATGACGCTCTTAACTTTATGTTGCAATTTCCACGGTTTGGTTTTGATTTTTGCACTGGCCCTGACAGATTTGCCGGGGCAGGGGACAACGATGCAAAAGGATGACCGGGCTCCAAAGAGGCTTCGCCGGGAAGGCGATCATTTTGATGTCTTTGCCCTGGTGAAGGGATCAATGTCAGATGCACAGCTGGTGCAGCCGCCATTGCTTGTTTACCCAGAAGCCTTCAAAGACTCCACCATGAGGTTTTGGGAACAGGTCAACCGGACCAATGCCACCTTCCACCATGCCTTTGATGAGGATCGAGCAGCTGAGGTGCAGACGCTGGCCACAGCCCTGGAAAAGGACTATCCTCACATGGAGCGGGTAGTGAAGTACTACAGGTCCCTTTTGGTTGAGCAACCAAACAGGAAGCCTTACACACAGCTTGCTTTTGTGGCGGCAGGGCCAAGGGCTACAGAAAACCTCAGTGCTGTGACGTTGGGTGAAGCCCCAACACCAGGAACGGCGCACAAGCTACAAGTTGTATTTCACCAGTAGAAGTACAAGCCTTTGCTGGGTTGCATGCATAGCAACAAAGCTTTGCATGCAGGGGTGAACAAAGACTTGTGGAAAAATGTGCTTCCACTATCTTCCAATCTTTATTTGATGAAAGGCATTGGAATGCTAACGTTTTTGAAGTCAGTTGGCATCGGTTGAGCTTGTTTGTAAGATTTGGGTCAAGTGAACAGGGTCAGTTGGCCTTCTGACAATGGAAAGGGTGAAACGAGAGAATGTGGAACCCCTGGACCAGCTGCAGGCTTACTTTGACTTAGTTCAGGGCTCAGTTTTCCGACAATGATAAGAAAAGGCTCAGCAACAACCTTCAGGCTTTTGCTGTGTGCAACCCCAAAGGTGATCAGCCAAAGGAACTTGGGTGAGCACATTCAAGAGAAACTGGGGGACGTGCGGCTGAGACAGAAGGCCTGTGTGGTCTGCTTCAACCCCATTTGAGTGCCATGCGCCAACCCTGTGCTGCAGGTGGTGGATGATCTTATCATCGATCGGTTCATGGACACAGATCCCAGGCCGACTATCTCGCTCATTCCACAAGCTGATATGAATGAATTCTGGCTCCCACTATCTGCATTTTGCTTGGAACCATCGGCAAAAAACGGATGTGGGGGACTTAGAGCTGTTGGCAAGTTCTTCACAGAAAGTCTTTTACTTTGTTGCAAGAGCTCTTAGTGTGTTTTTGCATCTTGCTCCAGATTGGCCACAAAATGCCCAAGCTGCTGCACACTTTGCTGAATTCTTGACCGGCTACAAGCCCGATGAAGCAGTCCGTGTCAAATTCCTGAGACAGCCCGCAGACCGCAAGCTCCTTCCCTGTACGGTGGGCTACGTGGATGGTTTTTGCAAGGTGCTCATCATGGTAGCTGTGGTAACCTTCATATATGAATTGGAACCCTGGCTCAACACCTTGCTTGGCTCAACCTTGGCTCCGTGTGTTTTTATTTGCACTTGGACCAAGGAATGGACTGAAGACGTGCTCAACCGGCCAGAGGTTCGATCGCTATTGAGATCATTCAGGTGGATCCGCTGCAGCTACACCTATGCTGAGAGCCCGACATACCATAGCCTCCTCAGTCTCAGCGCCTTGTTTGCAAAATCCTGCAGCCTCGAATCTGTTCATTCAAGCTTCAAGTCTTCCTGAGCTTCTGTGTGTTTTGCCTCCTTGCATCTAAGAAGTGGGACACATCACGGCAGAAAAGCAGGCCCCAAGTGCCCTTGACTTCCTGGGAGCCATTAGCGATGCTGTTCGGCTTGAGAAGCAACTCAGCAAGCCAAACCAATCCAAAGCACTCAAGGATCTGGTGAACAAGGTTTGCTCAGAGTACAACAAGCTCTGCCAGAACAAAAAACACAGGATAGACACGCAAAGGAAAGCGCTTATCTACAACTTGAACCTTGTACGCATCAACATGTTTAATGATCATTCATTATGTGCACATTGCTTGAACTCATATGTTTTTGAATGAGTGGGGCCAAGGATGAGGGCCCCGCTGGAGGTTGCAAGGGCTTTGCACCAGCATTACGATTTGCATCCCCATGCCAACTCAGGCACTGCGGAAAGAAATGCTTTGACTGTGCAAGTTGCACTTTTCTATTTGCCAGGCGTGCCATTGGAGCTACTTCAAGCTGACTTTTGGGTCCCTGGAGTTCCAACAAGGAGTGAGAAATGTGGTCATTCACAGTGGAAGCAGATCATGAGTCCAACTGGCTTCTCCGCCCTGCTTTGGATGCACCGGCTGATCAAGGACAGTGACAGTGAGGTAAGAATGTGGGCCAGGACATTAGGATGCAGTAATGTAGTCTTGCTTTAGCCTTCCAGGACTTTGACCGCAAGGTGAACCATGACTCCAGCACAAAAGCAAAGGCACATGCATTTTGCATTCAATTGCTTTGTTCAATCTAGCCACTCAGTGTGAAATTCTTTGCATACTTATTTTGGCTGGCTTTCTTGTGCAGAAAGCAGCACAATTGGATGAAGATGCAGCAAGCCATCTTCACGATGTTTGCCTCCTTTGGCTACATGTCAAAGAGGTCATGGAGGTTGACTTTGCCAAGCCCATCATTCTGCAGCATGAAGAACTCTTCATGAAGGGGAATCTTGGCATAATTGATTTGGCTGTGGCCAAAAATCTTCCAGGGGGTGTGATTGATCTGGGCTTGAGATTGGCTACAGCCAAATTTTCTAGGGTGAGTGTGATTGGTTTTCCAGAAAACCCGTCACAATTCTCTTAAAAAATTGGCCGGTGCCAAACCCAAGAAAACCAATCACATTCCCATTCTTGAAATCCTGGTCCATGTCTCATGGGTTTTCCAGAAAACCCGTCACAATTCTTATGTGCATCCAGCATGGAAGGATTCCAACATTCATTTGTCAAGCTAGTGGGGTTGATTGGTTGCTCCAAAACCAATGGTTTTGTGATGTGTTTTCTGGAAAAGGCGTCGCAATCTGCAACGTGAGTTGGGGTGGTGATTGTGATTGATATATTGATATTTATAGATTATTTTTGTTTACTCTAAAGTTTTAAAACTATTGTTATAAAAACCGATTACTAAACCGATTCTTTTGTGAATCTCACCTGCATTCCGTCCCTGTGCCTCACCTTGTCCGCTTCAGGAGCCTCGATGGTGATCTTGGAGGAGTCATCAAGTCTGGCACCTCAGAGCCATTGGATGTCAACCGAATTCCTTTCATCTTGGAGGCAGGGGGTTTGAGAATAGATGATGGAAGAACTCTTCTAACATCAAACCTTGTTATACTAAACTGTGGCCATCAGTTAATAGGACCTTCAGTGCATGCACCATGCTACTTCCTTGAAGGTCCGTGGTCAAGCAGTTGAAGACTTCATTACATCGGCCCAAGATAGGAGCAAAAATGCCCAAGAGAAATCCCTCCAAGCTGCATTTGCAGCTTGGCTTGAAAGTCTCCGCGCTGACCAAGTGCTCTTTGAGTCCCAAAAGATCATGACCCTAAACTGCATTAGCAAAGCTTCACATGTCGGTTCTCAGCGCAGCGCATCCAGAAGCCACATGTCTTCATTCCAATCTTCAAGCCTTGGGCCAATCTGCCAGATGAGAGCCATATAAGCATCTATGTGTATATGTGTGGGTGCACACTTGTTGAAACACTTATGTACAATATACTAAGGACGGAAAAAGAGTCAGCCAAACGCAGAAGCAAGTTGGTGGGCCAACTTGAGGTGTGCTTGCCTTGTGACTAATGGAAATCATGAAACCACCTGCAAGCAAACTGCAAACCTCATCATCATAACCTGCAAAGAAAAGAAGCGCCTTGCAAGGCTCTTCATACACGCGCATGGGAGATTGTGGAGAGCTATTTGGGTAGCAACTTGAGGATTTTCCATGGGAAAGCAGCTGAAGCTGAGTCAACTGTGTTGCCAAGTTTGATCACCTGGTCAGAAGAGATGCTCCATGAGCTGCCGGAGGTGCGATCCCGGGATGACCATGGAGTTGTGTTGTGGGCGAACCTGACAAGCTCTGGCCTGCTTGGAGTTTCCCGCTACGAATACCTCATTACCTCAGTGACCACGCTCCTTGCAAAATACAGGAAGACTGGGATATGCCTCCTGATACATCCCAACAGGGCTTCACAGATGGACAGGACAGGGTTGGGATAGACATGTTATGCAGTCATACTGCCGTGTCCAAATCTGCTCTGGTTGTGCTGGTTGTTCGATATAGTTATAGTGTATCTACCGTATCTACCACATAGAGGATCTAGAAACATCAGAGATACACAACAAGGGCCATGTAGAAAATAACGGCCAGCAACATTAACTAGCAGCAATTGTCTTTTAGAGGGGTAGTTTTGTGAGGAAAAGGGAAAAACAAGAAGATGATGTCAAGAATGAGTCTGACCAAGAAGAAGGTGGGGGTGACACTACAAAGAAAGAAGAGGGCGATGATTCCGATGGCAATGAAGCAGCACCACGAGCTGCTTTCAAAGATGAGGAGTCTGATCTGAGAGACATCAAGTACAAGCTTGAGAATCTTGCTAATGAAAGGATGGCTGTGTTGGTCAATGCGTTTGGTCATGTTTGGTCCATTTTGGTCCCTCAATGTCCCTCATATGTGTGCAAAGTCACTGTCTAAGGAAAGATCTGGCCCTCAAAGAGCGCAATTTGCGAGTGAGGAATATCACATGGGTTTTCAACCCTGAGACTTTGCTATAAATGTTTGAAGAGTTTTGTTTGGCCATAGGCCAAACTAAACTCTTCAGCCTTGTTTGGCTCACTTGTTGGATAGCACACCATAGCCCAAAGCCAAGGACACCATCTATGGCCGCCGTGAAGGAACCATCAGTGGTCTGGCCATTGTGCACAATGACCGGGAGAACACCTTCTTGGCTTCGAAAGGGTACAAACTTGGAGTGGTACACCAAGTCAACATGTGCCCGAGATCATCAATGTACAAACCTGGTGCATCTTTGCAGAATTATGTGGTAAGAGTCTGTAAATGAATATTGCACACCCACAGCTTCATAGTAGGTGTTCTTGCCATAGGTTCTGTGTCTTGACTTTCAGGTTCTGTGTCATAGGTTCTGAGTTCATTGCAAATCCTGATGGATGCAAGGCATCGCCATCAAAAGCTGGACTCCCGGACATGGGCAGGGCATTGACAGATGTGCAAGAACTACGCCAAGTTGACTGGCTGCACTACATGTTCTATGTTGATTGAAAGACCCCTGGTTGTTGATGGATGTTTGTTCAGTGGAGTACTCCAGCCTTCCTCCATGGCCTCAACCTGTGCCAGGTGAGTAGGTGCCACAATATAGGGGATACAAAAAGATGCAAGCAAAGAAACATAAAGAACCACCTGCGCAGCTTGAGATACACATGCAAAAAAGACACTTAGTATACACCCCTTATTGAACAACAAAATGGCGCTCTCTAAGCGAAGGCATCACACACACAAGGAGGGTGAATATTTTCAACCAAATGCATGTGTGGCTGAACTGTGCAAGGTTGCAGCAGGAACCCACATTGTGACGGAGTCGCTGAACGCATTCAAGACGCCAACGATGAAAACATTGTTGCTCGTTGATATGCTGACGTATGACAGCTTTCCAGCACTGGCAGCCCTTGAGGACTTGTATCAATAGCAGTGTTGTTGTTTTGTTGGTTGCTTTGAAAGCTAGTGTGCACCTTCCAAACACAAGTTTGCCATTATGAACTATATGGTTGGAAGTATGTATCTTGGGCAAATTAGGTGAGAACAAATGCTGTGTGTTTATTGGTCTGAGTAAAAAACAATGCATGCAATACATCGCTTCTTTTCCTGTGACTTGGGCATGACCCTAAATGAAGTAGGTGGATGTCATATTGAATGCTGTTTGTCCAAGGACTTCTGAAGACATGTCGTTTTCATGATATCTGCTGTTTTGTTCAGATTTGACCTGAGGAGTCGGCAACTGAAGGTGGCACCAATGTCCTTTGCGCTTCTGTGGCCTTGGACATGTCACCTCAGGGGCTTCAGCAACGGCTTGGCACTGCGGTGTATGAGGCTTGCAGAACTGGGGCCTTGAACCTCCCACAGTTCCCCAACTTCGAGCCACTTGTCAAGGCCCTGCGGCAAGATGCAACCTCAACCCCAGAGTTGAGCCTGAAGGTTACTGTGGCCAAACACGACAAGCTGTACATCCTACGCTCCCTTGCACGTCGGTGGATGGAGAATGAATCCACCAAAGAGTCTGCACACCAGGCAGTCCAAGAACACAACACTCGATTCGATGTTGATGTTGAAGATGATGAGAGGACCGGTCTATTGTAAAATTGTCACTATCCAAACCGTGAACGTTCAACCCCTGCTGAACCCGATTGAATTCAGTAATATGGCCTCTATTAATCTCTACTCTATTCATTCTTGCCCCTTCTTCAGGACTGGTGCAACGGAGGATGAGCGCCCGGCCAAAAAGATCAGGATGGCCACCAACACTGCCTGCACAGAGGCTGATGTGGCATCACTGTCAAACCCGTGACCTGGCAGCAATTTCAGCTTGATAAAACATTATTCCAGAAGAAAGGTAGTGTCCAATGATATTGTTTTTGTTGTCACCCCAATGTCATCCCAGGACTAGACTTGTCATCAATGGGGCTGCAGAGTTCATCACTGATGGTGAAAAGCTCTTCATCAGCACCCGCTCACGAATCAACTTTCCCATGAGCAAAGAGATGCCTCTAGGTTGCTTTTAGACATTGGTGGAGCTCTGAGTCAACTCTTGTATGGTGTGGCATTGCTTTGATGCTGGAGGTTCTCCTTTGGAAGTGGAGAGTGGCGAAATGGACCAGACTCTTGGCTGGCCTTGAAGCCTTCCTTCACTTTCCACTTGACTTCAGTGCCTGGCTGCTGCTGTTTGGCTAAGGAAGCTGATGAGCTGATCAGTGCCCGCATGGCAGATGGTTCCGCTTCAACTTGGACCTCACCTCGCTCATCCTTATGGAGAGGAAACATTTATCCAGCCACCTTACTGGACTCAGCTTTGTGGAAGTCCCCACACCCTTGAATGTGGTTGTGCGGGGTCTCGAAGATGCTGGGGAGGCTTGCCCTGTGTGGAAATAGTGTTTCTGAATGGACCTAATTACCTCATCCAAAAAAGGATCTACAGATCTTCACAGTGACTTTTTTGACACATCACATTTGAATAAATGGCAACAGTATTCCGGCAAGAACCACAACATGCAACAATGAAACCATGTTATACACCAACCTTCTGGAATCTATAGTGCCATTGAGCTGAGGACCTGAACTGAATTTTGACCAACCAAACCCTTCAGGTCAAGCTTGGGGTGTCCCACCACACCCTGAATGATGCGCATGACCAGTTGGTGATGGACAAGACCTTGGCTTTTGCCTTGGATGCCCCCAAAGATGGAGAGGACGAAGGGAAAAAGAAGAAAAAGAAAAAGAAGGATAAGGGGAATGCAACACATGTGAGTTTTGGCAGTGCTCTGAACATCAGTTCCTTCAAGAACAATGACAAGTTTTCTTTGGCATGGCGATGCAGGCCAGGTAGCCGTTTCAAGCAAGTTACCTTATGTTGGGTGTGGCCCTCAAAAAAACCGGTTTGGAACATTCTTGGTGGGGATAGCCTGGAGGTGTTCTCTTTTATTGTTTAATTCTTTTACACACCTAATGCCATGGAGTAATGAGGTTTAAGCCTGTGCTTGCACCCTTCTGGCAGGCTGGACACCTGTGCCTCAACTGGGGCAAAGCTCCTGGTCCCTGTTCGCCCGGTAGCATGTTTGAGCGGTTCACTTGATTTGGAAGCTGGGGTAGCCCAGCTCATGTAGGTTCTCAACAAAGCACTGCTTTGCCAAGGGAGTCTTTCTTGGGGTTTCAAAGCTTCAGCATTTTGAAGAAATAGGTGCCTCATAGAAATATATATCTTCATAATAGAATAACCTTTATGATATTTATGTTGAACAAATCTCCTTTGTACACTTTGTAGGCCATTTCATAACACGAAGCCATCGAAAGCACGGCTTGCAGTGTGATTTTGAAGTGATCACCTGGATCGCATGGTAAACCATGGACTCTTGAGAGCAAGAATCACCAAAGAGGCGACAAACAAACAAGTTTCATGGGAGATGCAGTCATCCAAGATGTCTTGCAAGATGTCTTCTTTGGAGTTGCTTGGCATGTCCTTCCCTCACCTTGCCAAACAAGGTGGCTCAAAGTAGTTGTTTTTACAATAGCTGCGCACCTTGGTTCCACAATGCCTCCAAAAAGGGGAACTGTTTCAGGGCCTGGTCATGATGAGCATGATTCTGTGGAGATTGTATCGGAAAACTATTGGCGCCCACCAGCCTCCTAGTTGAATTTGTGCAAAAAAGTCAGACACGTTCTCTTTAAAAGAGACCTTCTTATAGTTTTGCACTGAGGCCTTTAATCTGGGTACAATGCTGGGAACTACTACGCCAAACCGTGGCATGGCATCAGTGGCATCGCCGCCTGGGACATCATCAGCAGCTCGCACTCCGAATCCACCTGCAGGTGTTGTGCAATCAACTGCAGCTACTTCAGCAAGAGGCCAGGACAATCTTGCACTCTAGAACCAGCTTCTACTCTTCTACAATCAGGGCGAACGAAAAAGTATGTTTTAAGGGTTGATCAGCATCTGGGTTGATCGACAGGTGCAGCTCAAGCTCCACCAGGTTCCCATGAGCTCCCACCGCGGTTTGGGTCTTCAGCGGAGGATTCTTCGTCAGAAAATCCAAAGAGAGATCTTGTGCCAAAGAAAAAGCCCAAAGCCAAAAAACTTGGAAAGGGAAAGAAAACTGAAGAAGAGGCCCCCGATGCAGAATTGGATCCCTTGGGCCTTGGTTCTGGCAACGAAGATGATGATGATGAACCGGACCTGGCAGGGTGGAGATTGCTGGATCTCCAACCCAAAAAGCGGCCATCAGCCAGGGGGTCTGGTGGGAGCCAAAAGAAACCTGCCTCTTCAAAATCTAAAGCGCAAACTGGAAACAAAGAGGCCCACTGTGTTGCATGTCTTAGACAAAGGTAAGGAAAACGGATGCATATGTTTTGCAGCGAATTGTTTTACATGTTTTGCTTCAGTCACTCTAACGATTTGCTGTTTGACAGGAAATGCACTCTTTTGCTGATTCACTGGAGATGGAGATTGCGGATACATACTTGGATACGCGCTTTGTTTGCATGCCATACATGATTGGAAAACAGCTATTTGAACTCAGTGGTCTACAGTGCATTTGTTCTCTCTCAGGGTGGATGAATTGGATAAAGGTTCAGATGCACAACTGCTCCCTGTCATGTCACTTGGCAATATTGGTGCTCTTCAGTTTCAATCTGTTGTTGATCTTTTGACATCTTTTGACCTGTAGTTACCCTGTAATCATCCCAGGCCATGGGATGATCCTTCAAACTGGTATGCTCTCAATACGATTCCAGAAGATGAGGAGTGGTGTGACAACCAACTTGGTCTTGAACACGCCTTGAAAGCGCCTAACTTTGCAACTTTGAGACGCTTGCAAGTTTGCAAGCTTATACTTTGGAAAATTGATTTCACTGTGGAATTCCATGAGCAGGTAGTTCATGGTAGTTCCTCTGTGCTTACCTTAGGCCACCCCAACTCCTATGAAGAAGCGGCTTCGTCGATCTCTTGCCCATGAAGACTTCCCTGGCCTTGACAAAGCGGATGAGGCAAACCAATGCCATGCAAAGTCCTTGGCGTCAGATTGCACAAGTTCAGTGCAAGCCAACAGTTATGCAAACAGAATGTGTGCATTAGATTGCATGTGTGTGTGCATTGTCACAATGTGTTTCCATGCAACTGCATGCTCCACCACACGGCACGCTACAAAAAGTTTAAACATATGATCAAACATTATACGCGATATGCTTTCTTGTAGCAAAATAACACTGCCAAAGGTCTTGTCTGAGATTCTGCCCACACCCGGCAGGAACCCACAGATGGTGAAATCTCCACAGCATTGCAGTCTCTACCGAGCCATGAGGAAACAGGCTTTCACCGCATGCTGGGCTTCTTTGAAGAGTTGAAC
>CAXIQD010000180.1:0-32054 GCA_964030785.1 Siderastrea siderea | reverse complement strand
GACATCAAGTGTTTTTATCCGTCATACTGGAACCAAGGAAATATCTTTTGCCACGCAGGATGGAATTTTCTTACAGTTGTGTTTGATGTTGAAACTGTTAGCTTGTGAAGTTTACTTGTAGTGATAATTCTCGAAATCCCTTCCAGTGTTTTACCTCCTTCTCCAGCCCATCTTCATCAGTCTCAGGGGGCCAGTCAATGGCCCTTCTCTTTTCAGCATAGACTGTTATCTTTTGTCATCATTTCACGTTAATTTTTGATTTAAAAGCATCACATCTGAATTTGGGTGGAATGCCCGACACAAGAAGTACTCGTTAAGCATGCTGCAGCTGTTTTACTTTTACTTCTTGCCTACTGCTTTGAAGTACTTAATATGTGAGGTAACTTGTTCTTGGCCATGGTTGTACTTTTGCATCAGTATGACACCACAATAATTTCATTTTGCATCAGCATAGAATTTTCCAAGTCAATGACGCGAAGATGCAGCATGCATTGAATACTGGACTTTGAGTTATAAAATGGGTGTTAATTAACAAATAATTGGCAAAAAATGTCCTTGAAATGTGTCTATTTTGTGTATACAGATTTTGGAGGAGTTTAAATATGTGAGATGATAAATGTGAGATGGCGCATGTAAATGTGGAGCTTGGTTATGTAATTAAAAAATCAATCTGTATTTTGATCTCTCATCAGGTCATTTCCTTAGAAAAGAGACTTGACTCCACATCATCTCTCTCTAACCAGGTAAATCATCAGAGAAACTTAACACAATGTTAGGGTAACTCTGTAATGGCCAAGTATCTCATTCAGGTAGAATTTCAATATCCCTACTTGCTTCGTGTTGCAAAAACCAAATGGCAGTAAGGGTCACTTGAAGCCATGGGCAACCACCTTTTTATAATAAGGTGGTCGTGCACATACGCACATCTCGCCGACTCGTAAAATGGATATTTTTAGGCGGCGGTTGTGCGCACGCGCACATCGCGCCGACTTGTAAAATGGACATTTTTGTTTTTCATTTTTGTCATCACTAGTCTTTGTCCATCAGTTCACTTAGTCTTCTTGGGGTTGCGCTGCCTCTGAACAATGGCCTCGCCGTTATAATAATGTAAACAGATCAATTTTTAGTAACCACTTAAAACGGAATCGATTTTATCAGCTTTGAAAACCAATCTCTCAAATAACGGATATTCTCCTAGGGAATAAACAATAACATGACCTTTACTGAAGAGAGACTATCTGCTGCCTGAAAATTCTTCAGAATTTCTTGTTAATATTCTAATAATTTGTCACAGAAAAAAAATAAACATTATCATTTTCGCTTACCAAAGCCCCTTACTGGTTCAATTAATTGAAAAGAGATTTCCTCTCCAACAGGAAAGTCTCGTAACATCCGTGCTACATCGTAATGTCTCACACCAATAACAGATTTGTTATTTATAGCTTCAATGTGATCTCCAACACAAATCTGAGCCACTCCATCAATGATGCTTCCTTCTTTAATTCTCTTGATAAATGCGCATCCGGCTCCGTTATCAGTAATGGTCAGACCCAGGGCTGGACTAGCTTTGACCACTGTCACAGCTTTTCGCTGACCTTTTACATGTGCAAAAATAAAGTCATCAAGTCCAATCTGACCTCCAAGCAACCTTTCCATGTCAATGCGGTATGTATTAAGAGTGCAGAACAAGATCTATAAACGAAATAAATTCACTCATTTTGTTGTGTAAAGAACTCCCTTACTCAGTTTTTAAATACATGTACCATAAAGCTCTCCACAAAATCACCAATTATTAGTACTAAGACAGTTCCAATACGGATTAACTGATAAATACTTGATAATAATAAAAAATACTGTCCACCACTCATCAACCATTTGCCAGTTTACCAGTTTGGAAGTGGTCATTTCTTATCATATATCCATCCTGTGAGAGATGGATGTGGGAAGACAACTAAAAAGGGTGTACATCACAAAAACTATACATGAATAACAAGATTCTTGACACAGCAACTAAAAAGACTGCCATCTGCAGTTCTGTGTTTGTGATTTTTACATAAATATTATAATCTCACATTTACTTGTATTTCCTTATATAATAAATAAATGCAAACTCTGTGTATGAAAAGATGCTGATTCCATGCATGGTTTTCAGCAAAAATCTGCTGGTGAATTTAAGTCCATTTCTTTATCAGTATTGACCACTCCTGGGTGTAATGTAAAAAACAGAAAGATGATTTCAGACAATATTCTAACAGGTTGTTTGGATATGCCAAACTTCAAGGTGCATTTTGAACTGATATATATATAGGGTAAATTCTGACAAGCGACATGGCCTTGAAACAGCGACATAAGACAGACGAAATGGCGACAAACGACATAAAGATGGATTGAAACCGTGACAGCAACAAAGACAAGCGCAAATACGATAGTAAAATACCGACAGGGACATGGCTTCCTCTCATTAAGTGAAACAAAGGGTTTTGAGATTCAGACTAGGAAGATACGTAGCCCCCCTAAAAGGGCCTTGATATATAAAGAAAGTGTTCCTCAAGAGATAGTCTGGCAGGTCTTACAGCGTACAAATCCTGTGGGTATGTCCCCAGGTTAGGAAAGTTATTTAAAGCAAAATAGCTTAAATTTTCCTGGCTTCAGAGCATGTTTTTGCTACAAATTCCCTGCTATGCCTGTGGATTTCCCAGCTCTGTTTGCTCTCCGTTATGAATTATATAAACTCACTAGCTCATTCATAGATAGAGTCTATTAAAGGATGTCATGATAGACCAATACAGTTATTGATTGTTTTGTCAACAATTACAGGACAATATAAATGCACTTGTTTTCTTCTGTGATAGATATTATTTATACTGGAATTTAGGTATGGATGACTGTGCAAATATTAAAGGGACACTGTCACCAATATCTAGAAAACTTTGAAAAGCAAAAGGACATATTCTAATCAGCGGAAATCCAAAAATACTGGTTGAATTTCGTAAAAAATTACTCTACCAGTTCTCTGAGATTATAATTGAGTGTGTTTTGCTGCGGATTGTTAGGATGGATATGGTTGCAACTTGAAAACATCAGGCTGATGTTTTCAAGTTTTTTATTTGTTTCATGGAAAAATCGCCAGTAACTGACTATGGTTTGTTCATCCTTTGAGAAAATCATATGATTTCCTTTTCTTGACGTTCTAGGAGTATTCTGTGTACGAGAAAAAAAGCATTTAATTCAAATTTCAGCACATTTTCACCCCAAAACGTAAAAATCACCGTGACAGTGTCCCTTTAAGTAAACAAAAAAATACAATTGGAGATATGGCTAAATAATCTCTACATGTTATAAAATATATGAACATTCAAAACAAGCAGTCAGCGTAATCTGATTTCACTTCACTAGAATAAAATCTGGATTAAGGAAATCGAACATTGGACCTTGAGCATGACAAGCGGTAATTAAGTACTTAAACACGGCTAGTTTGGGACAAAGGCGAAAGTCCATGCCATGGCCTCATAGGTTTGATCTGAAAAGATTCGAATCGATTAACAATAAAGAAAAAAATTCCAAAGGAAGAACAATGAAATAGATAGGCTAAACACGTACAAAGGTGATGCGGGTACAATGGTTTTTCTGATCCTACGAAAAAAGCTATAAAATAGTTTACTGACCTCATTCGTATGAAGTTTGAAGACTTCGGCGATTTTCTGGTAGAGCTCCTTCACGTTAGTGAAACCTTCCACTTTCCCGGTCGGGCTCCCATGGGCGAGCTGGCAGTAAAATACAAACTTAGGAGGCGGTTGGGGTTGTTCAGGAGGCTGTTGTCGTAACTCGGGCTGCGGAGGCTGATGAGGCGTTCTAGAAGCATTTGAATTCGAAGCCTGTTGTGTCTGTTCTTGCGGCCGGGGAGGAACAGACGGTTGAGAAGTTGAGCTTACTTGTGGACTGTTCGGTGCCACAACGCTAGATGATCGATTATTTGTTAGTTTCTTGTCTCCATCTCCTTTACGAGAATCAGAAAAGTTAGCTCCTCCTTTCTTGAAAAGGGGCATTTTCTCGATCGAAAGAAATTTCAAATTTAGTGTACTCCGAACGTCTGTAATGAAAACCACATCCTTGAACTAGTTTCCAGGGTTTTCCCAAGGTTAACGGCAGACCTGACCCGGGTAGGGTAGGTTTCCATGGATACGAAGTTGCTTAGAGCGCAGCCGGAAGTGAGATCGAGAACCGGAAACAAGCAACATCAGTGTGAGAGCACCCGATTCTTTCGGTGTATATTGTAGCACGCCATATTCTTCTGACAGCAGTGAAAAAGCAAATATGTAACTCTGCTCCTAAAAGAAGAAAGAGTGAAGGTTTTAGACTCAATCATCCAACTTTCGTGGTTTGTTGGGCACATAGCAAGCAGTCCCGTGCCCTCCATCCATAACGCAGTTTTAGAATTATATTGTTTAGTTATTATCAATTCGCCCAGAGTGATTTGATTAGAACTATTATCTTGCTTCCAAGATGAGAAAGCTTGTTACATTTTCAAAAAGATCGGACAATAGAGTGACAGATACATGGCAACGCGAAGAAAACATTGCTCTGGTAGCACTACTAGGTTACTCATGGAAATTTTAATTCCTGGCTTGGGTGGACAAAACCGCGGAGAAACCTTGATAGTATTGACTTGTCGGGTAACAGTTTTCAAAGCCCGCATCGTCATTTTATATTGTATTATTATTACCAAAAATTCCCAGAAGTTGCATGAGAAAAAAAGTGTTCGGTTCCGGTCGGTAAGCGGCCTCATGTGGGGTTGGGATTACCGCATGATGTGAGAATTGTTGTGGGTTTCAGTTCTAAACAGATATGCACTTGACTTGTAAAGTGCAATTCAGCATCACCCATGGAAATGTTCAAATGCGCTGTTTATATAAATGCTATCATCTATTTTCTCCGGCAAAAGACACTGAAAAGTTTTAAGTTCTTTGTCGAAAGAGCTACAGCACTGGCTATTAAAACGATCAAACATTTTCGTCCAGCACCGTGTTTGTCACCTAAAACTGTCGGTGGCTAAAATGGCATATAGTTTTTGACGAAACTGAATCGGACAAAGTGAAGTGAACCAACATAACACTTTTTGCGTATTACCGCTGAAAAACATATGTCCACGTCACCCAAATGCCATTTTCTGATTGTTTCTTTCCTGGTCGCGCAAGAGGTGGCTTAACGATAGGCTATTGTACTGACGCTCGCATTTTTTCGAGAATTTTAGTGAGCAGTAGCATTAAGTATTATTCAAGTACCTTAATCACGTTCAGAGAAAATAAAAAAAACGAATGATTTTCCAAGAAAAAATGAAAACTGCGCGCAGATTCCCCTCTCGTTTTACCTCTATTTTGCATAATTTATTCATTTCCACACTCGCGTAGGAACTGAGGAAAATAGGACGACTGCTCGCAGTCTAACGCGCAGACGTCTCGTATTTCCTTTGCTTCATGCGTGAAGCAAAGCAAATAGGAGACGTCTGCGTGCCAGCTACCTTCAGTGCAACCAACAAATAACTTTTCTGGAGTAACTGATTGTTTAGCTTTTTAAAAGAATGAACGGAGTGATGCTGTTATACTACACGTTGTTACAGTACAACGCTAAATTTTGGCTTGCTCCCATTGGTTGAAATCGATCACGTGACGCGTTAGTGTCTCTCCTCAGCGGGCGCCAATCAGCGTACAGTGCCCGTTTTTGGCAATTTTCGGTGAAAACTGCTAGCTTTTTAACCATTTCCAGCGTAAATTATTAGAAATGGCGAACGTGCGTTAAAATGGCTTCCGTGTACACGTCGATCACCTTGGGTGCTTTCCCGCTCCATTTTTTGTGACATAATAATCGCATTGCAATTATTAGCAGTTTTTCGCTCAAAATTTAGCATTGTACAATAAAAACAATAGAGTCCTTCTGTCTCAGGCCCTATGTGTGATAGGTTCCCTCGGAAATTTGATGTTTAAACTTCATATAAGCCCTAGAACGTAATATTTGTTGTGAACATCAAATTTCCTCGGGCAACCTATCTCACGATAGTGCTTTCTAATCTACAAAAGCCTGCTAAACGATCAAACATTTGTTCGTAAGGCAAAATGTTGGATGAAAATGTTTCATCTAGTTCAAACATGGAAAACCTTTTAAGTGCAAAGTTGAGAGAGGTGGCTAAACAGTAAAACATATCCTTCCAACACGATTGATGCTCCTGATGGTGCCAATTCATGAGTTCCAAAAGTGGGGAACAGCATAGTAAGTAAGAAACCTAGCGCTAAAGTTGGGGAAAAAATTTTGAGTCAAGTATAGCTAGAAGAAGCTCGTTATTAGGAGATCTCAGGACTCACACTTTCCAATCGTTCGTGAGTGAAATGACTTACCAGCAAACTGTTGTGAGGCCGGCAACCACAGTTGGTGTAAAAAGGCTCTCAAATCGTTGCTGTGTATTTCATAAAATTTTCTAATTCTTTAATTGCTTGTACATAATCTTTCTTATCTGTAAATTATCATTCTAGCTTTTCATTTCTTCTGAATTATTTTTATTAATTTTTTTTTAATGGAAGCTTTTTAAGCTCAGCTAAAGCTTCGCCTCACGCCAGGATCATAGCGCTTTCTTAGTATAAGTTAGGCTGCCTTCTTTCGAAGGACTTGAAGAGAATTCATTAACTCGTTATTGTTTATGTCACCACAAACAATGCTAGCATGTTCAAGTAGGGGTATAACCATAGTTGAATAGGGGTGTAACGATACATCGAACTATCGACGCATCAGTCGCGATTGGGAGTTTTCCAATAGCGATGCATCGATTGCAAATTCAACTAGCGATGACAATCGCGATAGTTTCGTTAATTATCGATAGTTACGATAGCTTTCAAATAATGTCCTGCAGTCCACTTTTCTTGATTGAAAAACGGCTCTCTCGTTCTCCGCTGTCCTTTCTGTTCATTGTTTTAGAGTCTAGGAACAATACTGTATTTCTTTTTAAGCTTTTCGCCGTGGCATACTGCCATTATGTTAAATTTGTAATAAATGCAAAAAAACAATTGTTTTATCAATTATTCATTTTCTTTCCATCTTTTAAATCGTACAGGGTGACTGGAAGGGGGGCAAATGTATGACCATATCTTTTCTAACAAAGAAATAATTACAAAACCTTAAGGTTACTAATTGCAATGCTTCGCAATAGTATCACTACTGTCGCAATTGTATTGCAATAGTAATTTGACCATCGCAATACTATTGCAATAGGCAAAATGACCTCAACTGACTCATAATGGTACCAAAAATATATGACAAATACCAAAATGATTGTGTTGCACTTCCCCACCGTCGCAGCATCACATTTTTAGGTCGCAGTTGAGGAACCTTGCTGTATTATCGGGCTATGTCGGAAATATTGTTTTCTTATTCATTATTTATCGTTGTTTATCGCTGATGTATCAGACAACTAGGGTGTCTGGGTTCTTGCTGTTTAGAGTATCAACTTGTCTCGTTTATCAATGACTTCATGCTCAGTAGTATTCAGTATGTTGCGGCAAAATTTGAGAGAAATAGCATTAGATCCAACCGGTTGTGGTCTACACAGTCATACATGATGAGAACAGTCCACAGGTGGTTTTGATTACATAATGTTTATTCCTTTAAGGTGCAATGTTAGATTTTGCTGACGTGGCATAAAATGCATGAAAATGCGGTTCTTTCGTTGGAACATTCACCTTTTGCGTCTTTTGTCCGTTGGCGATTGTTATGCAAGAGAAAGGATAGTTTTAACAAGCGAAGACAGGCAACACGAATGGAATATTTTGTTCTTTTAAGAAGAGACAAAAAGAGACATTTTAATATTCTACGTTGATTTAATACGAAGACGCTTCTTGAGTGTGTTAATCGATGATTATCCACAGAAAAGTAACGTTTATGGAATTTGGAGTGCTAAAGACAGCGTCTGTGATATCAAAAGAGTCACCTTTGAGTACTCAGCGTAGCTTTACTAGCACAGAATATAGGGCTGAAAATGTGGTTATTCAAGGAGTTTCAGATTCTTCAAATTTATCAATTTGCATACTAAAATTGAATGAAATCTACGCTCCAATGACTCTTATAGAGCCTGTTGTTTCCTAACTAAAAGCTACTGCTATTTACGTCGGCAATATAAACGAAATTCAATATGTATCTCGGCTATGGATCTTGAACATGTAGACCAGACAATAGGCTCAAATTCAAGAGCAAGTTGTTTCCAATTGTCAGCCCAACACAAGTTAATGAAAAAAAAAGCAAGATTTATATAAAAACAAACAAGCTAAAAAAAATCAACGACCACCAACTGAGGAAGCATTCCTACAAACAGTGAGCCCCAAGCCCTTTTTCCCACCCCTAAATCCTCCCCCTCCCTCCCCCACCCCTAAACCCTCCCCCCTCGAAAAAGACGTTAACACTGCAGATTAAAAATCATTTCCTTTATTGTTATATTTGTTTTATTTAACCAAACAAAAAAATCAAATTTGCCTGACTTTCTTTACATTATGAAAATATATTTACATACGATTGATACAATTAGTTATTCGGCAAAAAAAACATAAGAGAGAAAAGCCATCTATTGCATTTTTTGGGTATGAATGATGTCAATGAAAATGGCATAGCTATTTACATCAATTACAGAAATTTCAACAAAATAATTGTGTCCAGGATCCATGCGTAAAAAGATCTGAAGAGAAAAAAACACATGACTGTTCAATATCTCTGGTTTATATTGCCTTGGTGACTAGCCTGCCTCGATGGAATGTTTAGTACAACTCGATATCGTAGTAAAGTAAAGTAAAGTAAAATAAAATAAAGTAAAGTAAAGTAAAGAAAGCAAAGTAAAGTAAAGTAATGTAAAGTAAAGTAACGTGAAGAAAAGTGAAGTAAAGTGAGATGAAGTGAAGTAAAGTAAAGTAAAGAAAGCTAAGTAAAGTAAAGTAATGTAAAGTAAAGTAACGTGAAGTAAAGTGAAGTAAAGTCAAGTCAAGTGAAGTGAAGTGAAGTAAAGTAAAGAAAGCAAAGTAAAGTGCAATGTAAAGTAATGTAAAGTAAAGTAACGTGAAGTAAAGTGCAGTAAAGTGAAATGAAGTGAAGTGAAGTAAAGTAAAGTGAAGTAAAGTAAAGTAAAGTAAAGTGACGTGACGTGAAGTAAAGTGAAGTAAAGTAAATTGAAGTAAAGTAAAGTAAAGTGAAGTGAAGTAAAGTAAAGTAAAGTAAAGTAAAGTGAAGTGAAGTGAAGTGAAGTGAAGTAAAGTAAAGTAAAGTGAAGTGAGGTGAAGTGAAGTGAAGTGAAGTGAAGTAAAGTAAAGTAAAGTAAAGTAAAGTGAAGTGAAGTGAAGTGAAGTAAAGTAAAGTGAAGTGAAGTGAAGTGAAGTAAAGTAAAGTAAAGTAAAGTGAAGTGAAGTGAAGTAAAGTAAAGTGAAGTGAAGTGAAGTGAAGTAAAGTGAACTGAAGTGAAGTAAAGTAAAGTAAAGTAAAGTAAAGTGAAGTGAAGTGAAGTGAAGTAAAGTAAAGTAAAGTAAAGTAAAGTAAAGTGAAGTGAAGTGAAGTGAAGTGAAGTGAAGTGAAGTAAAGTAAAGTAAAGTGAAGTGAAGTGAAGTGAAGTGAAGTGAAGTAAAGTAAAGTAAAGAAAGCAAAGTAAAGTGCAATGTAAAGTAATGAAAAGTAAAGTAACGTGAAGTAAAGTGCAGTAAAGTGAAATGAAGTGAAGTGAAGTAAAGTAAAGTAAAGTAAAGTAAAGTGAAGTAAAGTAAAGTAAAGTAAAGTGACGTGACGTGAAATAAAGTGAAGTGAAGTGAAGTAAAGTAAAGTGAAGTAAAGTAAATTGAAGTAAAGTAAAGTAAAGTAAAGTAAAGTGAAGTGAAGTGAAGTAAAGTAAAGTAAAGTGAAGTGAAGTGAAGTGAAGTAAAGTAAAGTGAAGTGAGGTGAAGTGAAGTGAAGTGAAGTGAAGTGAAGTAAAGTAAAGTAAAGTAAAGTGAAGTGAAGTGAAGTGAAGTGAAGTGAAGTGAAGTGAAGTAAAGTAAAGTGAAGTGAAGTGAAGTGAAGTAAAGTAAAGTGAAGTGAAGTGAAGTGAAGTGAAGTAAAGTGAAGTGAAGTGAAGTAAAGTGAAGTGAAGTAAAGTGAAGTGAAGTGAAGTGAAGTGAAGTGAAGTAAAGTAAAGTAAAGTGAAGTGAAGTGAAGTGAAGTGAAGTAAAGTAAAGTAAAGTAAAGTGAAGTGAAGTAAAGTAAAGTAAAGTGAAGTGAAGTGAAGTAAAGTAAAGTGAAGTGAAGTAAAGTAAAGTAAAGTGAAGAGAAGTGAAGTGAAGTAAAGTAACGTAAAGTAAAGTGAAGTGAAGTGAAGTAAAGTGAAGTAAAGTAAAGTAAAGTAAAGTAAAGTGAAGTGAAGTGAAGTGAAGTGAAGTAAAGTAAAGTGAAGTGAAGTGAAGTGAAGTGAAGTGGAGTGAAGTGAAGAGAAGTGAAGTGAAGTGAAGTAAAGTGACGTGAAGTGAAATGAAGTGAAGTGAAGTGAAGTGAACTGAAGTGAAGTGAAGTAAAGTAAAGTCGCGAGTGGCCCACTCGGCCGGTACTTAAAGTGGCCCACTGGACCGGTACTTAAGTGGCTCGCTCGGCCGGTACTTAAAGTGGCCCACTCGGCCGGTACTTAAGTGGCTCACTCGGCCGGTACTTAAAGTGGCCCACTCGGCCGGTACTTAAGTGGTCTACTCGGCCAGTTTCTGTAGCATGAACCAACTAGGACCATTACTCCTAATATTATTTCGTTAGAAGTAAAATGTTCAATATTGAGATCGATGTGAATATAATTGTAATTTTTTTCTCTTCTTCCTCGTTTTTAAAATTTATTGTTTTAAAGTGATTTTTTGTACCTTACGTAACTAGCTTTTTATAACTTTTACTATTACGTTTTTATAGTTTTTATTTTTACTTTTTTAGATGCACTTACGTATTTTGAACGAGCTTTTCAGATAATAGACGTTACATGGATTGACTGATTGATTGATTGATTGATAGATTGATTGAAACGGCAAGATACAAAGACCAATTTTGAACAACTCCACATTCCACCCCGTTTTAGTCGTGTCATAAAACTTTCCCTTAAGTTGCAACATCTTTAGAATAATAATTCAGTTTAACTGCTTAGACTTACTAGAATCCAAACCATTTATTGAATGTTCTGGTAAAGAATCCGGACTCCTCTCCTGAAAAAAAGAAAAAAATTGGAATAACTGAAAAGACAAGCTTGTTGGATGGAGTTCCTCTGTAGTGAAAAATATTGCAATGAGAGAACATATACTGTAGCACATCAGATTTTTCCACGTCTTACCTTTCAAGTTAATGTTATTCATCCCGTGGTGCGATGTATGCTCTTGTACGTCATTTCTTGGAAGTGGATTAGAATTCAAGTATCCTGTAACGTGCCGTAAAGAACATACAACTCTTTCAGATTCAAGGCAATTTTATTACAGCAAATCACTTTCTTTCTACAAAGTTTCTTACCCAATTTCACTTACGTACAACTAGTACTACAAATATGGTGGTGTACTTTACGCAATACAGCTCGATATTTTAGTGTTCTATTTATAAACCAAAAATTACTAACTAATTACATTATAAATGTCATTACAATCCCTTAGCTAAGAAAAACAAGAAAATTCCATTTTGCCATGGATATCCCTCCTTTTCTAAAACCAGGAGCCATAATCGGGGACGGAGACCGTAAGCGCAGGGTCCACGCGGCCCCATCGAAATAGACAAATGTGCTATTTTTAGAAAAAATTGCGCCACCCTCAACGTCATAAACGCGCGTGGCTACACGCAAATTTGCGTACAACGAGGGCGTGCTGGATATGACCAAGATGGTTATAATTATTTGATATCCGGTATGCCCGAGTACACAATTGTTTTTATTATTAAAAACGCAATCACTAATTGCTATAAAATCAAGAAAGAGAAAAATAGAGAGAGAAACTTCGAGATAAAAGGGAACAAGAATCGATCGCGATCACATGACTAATCGAAAAAGGCGCCAAAACCTTGCGAAGTGTTGCAGCGTTTCTTTGCGGAGCTGAATGAATCAATGAAACTGCTCCGAAGTGAACGTACAAGCACAAGGTCTGGGAAAAATCTCCCAGTTATGGGCTCTGAAATGTGGTACGTGTTTGATTTTTCCTGAAAATTGTTGTAATCGCCGTTCAAAGCGGATTGAAGCTGTACGATCTCACCGTTTCAAATGAACGAGTTTGAAATCGCTCCGTTCGCACAACGCTGACAACGGAGCCATCATGTGTTTGTTTGATCGAACTGAAGACAGGATTGATAATTAAACTTGAACGATAATTACTATGCAGCTCACGGAAACAAGACTACGGAGGTGAGGAACATTAGAATTCACCATCTTACTTTTTAAACGCAAACCACAAAAAGCAGTTTTTCTTAGTTTAGAGCCCGCCGACGGAATGGTAAAAATAACACTAAAACAACTGTGAAAGCGATTCAATGTATTTTACATGGCATCTGACTTGTGTCTAAATGTCTGGAGCTGCTCAAGAGAACACAGATAGAGCCACAACGAGTACAGGTAAACCAGTGTCAATTTTGCGCGGTATAGCCAAAAAATGTCGCCTTTTTAGTTCGCAGTTGCTATAGCAACTGAGAACTATTGGGGCTGTCCTGGCGTAAACAGTCGTGTTAGTGTGTTAACTTTTAGTCCGGTCCGTTAAGGGAAAAATCGTGACAAATCACGTAAAAGCATTAAATTTGGCACACGTATTCTTGAGACCATATAAAACAAATTGAGAAGGGGTGCCACGAGATCCGAGCATCCGGGGGGCCGTGAAACGCAAATCTATTGACAAGAACTTGGTCACAGGACAACCAGGCTCACCAACAAATCACCAATAGCAAAATAGAATTGTTGTAGGGAACTTTTTGACTGATTTCATCAGCGAACAGAACAAATGATAATAAACAGTCATTAGTGTTATTTGCCACATCAAATCCACATACTGTATGCATATTTGTCTACCAAGAGATCTGCTCATTATCCTGGGCGTCCTGTGGTTAAATAGATTACTGGCCCTGACTGGTGGACAACAAACATAAGCCGGACTAATGGGAAATAAAGCCTATCCCAAACGGGTTAAGCAGCTTATCTAAGTCTTAGTTCAAGCTTTCTTTTGACAAAGACATATCTGGGAGAGAAATTTCTTTTCTAATTAAAAAACGCTACAAATAAACCAACATATTCAATAATTCAATTTGTGATCACTCAGCCACGCATACTGTAGATCTCGAGATCGATCGTTAGAAGAGATAAAGGCCGACAAAGCATGACAACAAAAGCATCAAAAGGCATCAGTTAGTTAGAATGACGTGGCAACTTCAGAATTTTTTCACCAAACTGGAGAAGGGTATTTTTATCGGTTAATCTGTCATTCTCTCTGGTGTAAATAGGAGCCTGCGCGCATGGCAGGCATTAATTAAAAACGTCTGTTCTGCGGGTGGTGGTAGGTGTGAACTGCTAAGGCTGCTAGCTACATTCAGAGGAAAAACAAATACATGTGATTGTAAAAATAAAATAACGAAGCAATAACATTTTTTACGTTAATCGTGAAGAACACGTAATGTTGTCAGAGAAGATTCTGGCCTATTACAATAACCATCCCCTCTGATCTACGCGTTATTCAAAAGACCAACACTGAAACTCTAAGATGGTAATATTTACGTCCCTCGCTATTCTAGGGCGAAAGATTGAGCTCGTCGCCGTAACTAGGCCTTCTGCTCTCCGTTTATGCCTTGTATTCGGAATCTAATGGTCGCCAGTGATTTAGCGTGATTAATGTTTTACGCGTTTTTCAGACGAACGCTCGCCTGAAACATACAATAAAATCCTGTTCTACAGACCTCGGCGTCTTTTCTTAGGGGCACCCAAAGAGAAACTGTAAGCAAAATACTTAAAATATCATTTCCTGGTTTCTAAGATTGTTACCGAGCTTTTTAAGGGCATATTTGTGTGAGCTCATACGGGTTGAACTGTTCGGCGTTTTTAGCTGAAAATCGTTAAGGCGCGCTAGCTGACCTTATTTTACACTCTAAATGACATATTTGTCCTTCCGAAGATAAAAGGAATTAAACAGTCACCTTTTTAAGAAAATCGGTGAGGTGATGTTTCGCCACAGAAATCTATAGTTTTCACTGCAATTAAATCCGAATATCTAAGGCGACTTCGGTCTGCCGAACAGATATTCCTCCGAAAACGAACCGTTGGGTGCCCCTGTTTTCTCAGAGGGAGGGATTAGATTAATGTTATCGGTATAAGCAATGTTAAGTACCCGATGCGGTGTACTGAATTAAGAACTGCAAGACAAAAAAGAAAGAAAAACGTACGATGCTGGAAAAAGTGGTGACTAATCGCTGGAGCTGGTTGACTACCGTGAAAGAGAGCTTAGCAAGCATGCATGCCGTACGATGCTGGAAAAAGTGGTGACTAATCGCTGGAGCTGGTTGACTACCGTGAAAGAGAGCTTAGCAAGCATGCATGCTTCTTATGGTACTCGCTGGTGACATACGACTCATGGCAGATTGAACTGAGCGTTACCAATTTCAGAATTATATGAAGATCATCGCAGTGAAGGTGTTTCAACTTAAGCAGTTGAAAAGAAGAAACCTGAAAAAATTCAGGCTTGAACGGGAATCGAACCCATAACCTCTGCGATACCGGTGCAGTGCTCTAACCAACTGTGAGCTATCAAGCCAACTGGGAGCTGGTCAATTGAGAGTATTTATCCCGTAGATGGAGAAATGAACATTAATATAGGAAATAATCATAGCGCTCTAGAGCGCTGCACCGGCATCGCAGAGGTCATGGGTTCGATTCCCGTTCAAGCCTGAATTCTTTCAGGTTTCTTCTTTTCAACTGTTTAAGTTGAAACACGTTCAATGTGATGATCTTCATATAATTCTATCATTATCCGCAGTTCAGATATATGTTTATTTCATATATTAATGTTCGTTACCAATTTTGTTTCGTCAGTCATTGTACTGTGAATTTAACTGACGTTTAAAGTAAAGGCAGATATGTCAGTGACCTTAAAATGTCTCTCGCGATATGTTTTTCTTAACAGTACACTTAAAAAATCTGACATTTTCCAGATTTCTCGTCAACCCGACTTGCTTTTATTGTCTAGAGGAACTTAATGGGGGAGAGGTTGTAAAGAAACGTAATTCAAAACAGTTAATAACGGAAGTAAGTTCTTAATGTTATCCTTCTCCTAAATGGGTCGGCGTACATGTTCCTGAACGTATGACGAAAATAACCCAAAATAAGTAATGCTTGAATAGCAATAGCAGGCAAAGGTTTCCTTTGCGATTTGAGCTGCTGATTTGGGACTGTTTGTCGACTAATTCGAACTAATAATTATTCGTTCCCTTAACAGTTATCGGAAGTGTAACGATTCAGTTTGTTAAGCCTATTTGACCACAGGAAACCCAGGCAAGCGACAAGGGAGGGGAAAATGCAAGGATATGTGGCTCGTTAAACTTAAACGGCTGTTTGTTGTCATTTTCTGTCGTTCGTTGACAAGGCCAGTGAAAGAAGTCCATCAAATCCTTTTCAGTTTGCCAGTGAGTGGGCTGTTCATGAGCGTGGGATTCCTGTGACCATGAATGAAAATTAATTTGTGTGCTGTGGCCCCCTGGGTACTCGGATCACGTGGCACCCCTTGTAAATTTGTTTTATAGGCTCTCAAGGACATGTATGCCAAATTTGGTGCTTTTACGCGATTTGTCACGATTTTCGTAAATTTCGACGCTAACGGACTGGACTATTTTTGGCAACAAGCCCACAAAGCCATTCAAAGTGGAATCGTTCGAGGTGTAATAGACAAGTTTTGAGGGGCTTTTAACCAAGTTTTGCGCAGTCTCTATGGATGAAGAATTAATCGGAGTGTTTGGATCCTCGAAAATATCGTAGATTTTGATTTGCAAAGACAACGCAGGAGGGAATCGGAAGGAGAAGTTTACTCGGGCATGTTAGGACTCGCTGGTCTTCAGTTTAGGTTGGCGTCCGCCAGCGGGTTAGGAACAGCTGGACTAGGAAAAAAATTGGTTGTTAAGTTTAGTTGCTGTCGAAAAGATGGCAAAGAAGTCTTTGTGTGTTGATGTTTCTGATCTACAAGTGCAAACATTTCTTCATGCATAAGTTGTCTGAGGGAGATAATTGGTCATAATTAATGAACTCTACGAAAGGCGATTGTGTACGTTTGCATTTGCTACGGGTTTAAGTTATAAACTATCAAAAAAATTATCCACACCTTACAGAGTTCAAGGACTTTATTGACAGAATTAAGTTTGAGTTTTATGTGGTTTACTTTGAGCTGATATATAGTGTATGTTGCTCGGAATTATCGGCCAGTCAGGATTTTCCCCGTACGCGCGTATTTAATGAATTTTAAAAATATTCCATGCATCATTGCCAGAAGAGTCCTGACTCTTTCCCGTTATACAGCTCTCCAGAATCGACCGTTATTGAAGTTTTCTTGGTTTCTGTATTTCATGTCCGCGGTTTAGTTTCGCAGTTCCCACAGTTGAATGTATTCATGGTTATGACATTGATCTGACGATTTACTCGTTATTCTGAACTTCCCAAATGATGTTTGTTCTTTGATGATCACCAGAAAGATTCTTGAAATCCTTATCATTAAGCTGCAAAAATGTTTTGTGTTTTCTCTCGCTTAGCCTTTTAGAACGATCATATTCTTTTCCTGACACGAAAGCTATTTAAATTTGATTTTCATAATTCAATTAGTAGAATGTTTACACAGGTGTAATGTTGGCATGATTTCTGACACAAAAGTAAAATTTTGTCAATCACAAGTTTTTAAATAAACTCAAACAACTTACATACACGCAAAAACTAGCCCAATGTCTTTTTCTCTTTAATTATGTAAGTATTCTTCTACATTCATTCGTTATTACGAAAAAAAAGATTTCCCAGACTTATGATAGCATATTTCTTTTCAAATGCCGGACTACGTTTTCGTGGTCTCCTCGTTATTCTTTAATTTTGAGCTGCCTGTTACCTATTTAATGGTGAGGCTCTCTATCATGCAACCAAATCCTCCTCCTGATAACACTGATATACACTGAACAACAAAGACAGCAGAGACAAAATAGAAGTAACATCTAAAAACCAACTGCGAACTATCCGAACGGATCCGCTCGTCTGGTACTGGATTTGGTCAATGCTTGTCGTTCAGACTGTTGCATGATTTTTGTACTGACTCGCCATAAAAAGTGTAACAATTTTTATTAAATGCTTCTTTCCAATTTTACTGTGCTTTATTTTGTCTTGTCTCGATATTTCGGAGTCAAAGCCTTCCGTATGAAACCTGCTGTTTGTGAAATTTTAAGAACAAGTGATTGACTGGACGATGAAAGAAATTGTAAACAAAGCGCTAAATACTTAAAATTCTATTTCTACAGTTTGTTTTCGTCCTAAGAAATCAAGCACTCTGAAACAACTTAGATTTGTGTCTTAGTGACGTTCAGTCGTAATTTGTTCTTAATTTTGCTTCGATACAAAGTAATTTTTCTCGCCGGGTTGCTGGCAGAGAAAAATAATTAAGCTCACTCTGTCGTTGAAACCCTTCTAGGTTCGTAAATTGCCCAGAAAGTAATATTAAGTACTAGGGCAGCATGGAGTTTCACTTCATCTTTCTCCTTCTCATCGACGGAAGTAGTTTTTTTCTCTTGGTGTTTTTCCAGTTCTCTATTTTGTCGACGATTGAAAACGCACCACGAGAGCATTTGATTGAAAACAAGGCGCGCTTTTCACTATTCTTGGTCTTCATCATAAACATTTCGGCCATTTCGGTAAAGGCGGGCATTATTTCAGAAAACATACGCTAAGAAATCTGGACAGACATTTTCTTTGCTGACTCGGTATTTGAATATATGTTACTATTTTTCTTGCAGTGAAAAAAGTGACAACGATTTATCAGTGCGTTACTTTTCTTCAGTACGTGCTTGGAAAATCATTTTACAGTCTTTGCGGCTGCCCTTCAATCTCTGTACGTCCTCAGAGGAAATATATATTCGAGATGTATTTTCCCTTTTTCTGCCTGATTCGCCTTCAACTGATTTTTTCGTAGTTCGACGCCATTTTTGCCAGTAAAACGTTTCTTCCGTCTAACGGGGAAATCCTCGTCCGACATGTCCGACAGATCTTGACCACAGGATTTTTCTAAAATATTCTCACTGCCATCATCGGAATCACTTGTATAATCCTCATATCCAGAGTCACTATCCAGAACGTTCTCCCCAAGGGCTTGCATCAACTTAGGAAGTGACACTGATGACAGAAATTGAATTTATTCATCTCCAACAAAGGTAATTTCCGACGCCATTTTGTTTGTTTTTCTCTGCGCGGAGTCCTCGCAACACACACGCGCGTGTGTCACGCGCGATGGCGCAATTTTTTCTAAAAATAGCACATTTGTCTTTTTCGATGGGGCCAACGCCAATACTGAAAATGGCAGTTAGTTACGGTCTCCATCCCCGATTATGGCTCCTGCTAAAACGTAGGATAAACAAATTATAACCAACTGGATATCTCGCATCCAATTAAACATTGCCTCTTGGTAGAGGCTATAAGGCGAGGCCTTGTACGAATCAAGATATGATGAAATCGTCTGTAATTGCAGTTAAAGCTACCGACCGGAGTATATCGAAAGGAAAATTATTATTAACCTACTGATGGGCGAGCTTTTTTCCGAAACACTGACCAGTTTATGTCATAAACGCCGACTTTTGCTTGTTGTCTTCGCAAATTCCAGTCCAACTATCCAAATTTATAAAGACCTGTCTTGAAGGTAACATGTTTGCTGTATACGTGACTTATGCAACCTCCGAATTGTCTAGTTTTTTTTTTCAAAGGAAGGCCTACGCACAACCTTTTATATGAAAATGAGTTTTCATTTACATAACATTAAACTATTTCAAATGAAAAGCTGTGTACAAAGCCTGTTTGAGGCTTAAGATACGCTCTTTTTATTTTATAAGAACCATTTTTATAAGGACGTTGAGGCTAAGATTTGCCTCCGAATTTAAAAATTTAAATGTATGGGCTAAAATTAGAACATCTCAGGCTCAGCCAAATTGTACGCGTTCTTATAAAAAAGAG
Organism: Siderastrea siderea; assembly: GCA_964030785.1. Taxonomy (NCBI): domain Eukaryota; kingdom Metazoa; phylum Cnidaria; class Anthozoa; order Scleractinia; family Rhizangiidae; genus Siderastrea; species Siderastrea siderea. The sequence continues at coordinate 12,850 of CAXIQD010000180.1, read as the reverse complement.
TGTAACCCAGAATTACAGTTCTGGCAGTCTACTGTTAGTACGGATTGCGTTGTCCGTGTTTCTGCTTGATTCAGTTATTCTATTCGACCACTCTTTTAATGATCTCTGTCTTGTCATGATCTCTACGTTCATTTAAGCGAACACGTGGCAAACTGTCATGCACTCGTAGTATCTTTGCTGAGCAGCGTAGCGAGCAGGCATGAAGATGACATGCGTGTTCGCATGGGCGTGATTCTATGAGCTCGATTTCGACATAAAAACATATTTGCAAAACGCCTGGTTTTGTCTGCCCTTTTTAGTTGCCAGACCTCGTCAAATAAAACCCAAATGGTGGATGACATTCGGTACCTGTTTGGGAACCTGCATACGGATTCCAGATTGGGCCCGGCTGGTAGACTTGGTTCACTTTCGAGGTAGGATTGTTCATCGATTGACCATACCCAGTTGGCGATTGTACGAAACCAATACTTGGCGGTAAAGGCCTTGAGTTCAAGACCCCTCGTTTATCTGAAAAAGGAAGAAACAAAATTCTATTTAAATAACACCACTCACGTTGCATTGTAGAGGTCACATGTGAACGTAAAAATACTCTTTGGAGTCACCAAACTGCATGTAGTGACTACAAATCCACATGGTGACTATACCGAAAAAAAGTCAACCAAACGTCCAAATCTGTTTTAAGCGACGCTTCAGTTACGCTTTATTTAAGGATCAGTTCTCAGAGTTCCAATTATTGCCGCTCCTATTTGTTAACTTGAGCTCTGTTGAAAGCTGTCTTTCAAAGGCGATTTTTGCGATAACTTTCGGTGGCATTCCAAGGCCATTTTTTGCAGTTCTTATGCGATGCGCGCAAAAAAAGATATCTTCACTCACATGCGCTCTACACCCTCCACTGCATCACAATTTAAAATCTCTGTGAAAACGCTAGACAACGAGTAGTTCCTTCTCGTTCATGCAGGAAAAATCAATCGAGAAGAACCTGCAGACCCTCGCAAAAGTCGGTGTATTATCATTGACTTTGTTATCTGTTGTCCGAATTGTTGCTTCAACTTGTTTTCATCGATCACCAAATAACAAAGAGATCTAAAAAGCTTCAGGGCCAATTCCTATTGTGCTAAATTCGCTTATTCGTTGTTATATTAGTAAAACCTGTATTAAATGGTCAATTAGCCATCTTTCAAAGGTGACCGTTCAATACAAGGGTTCACTGCATACAGACCATTTCTTGTGCTGAAGAAGGGTCCAAGTGTGAGTTGACATTTGAAGCCAGTGATCAATTGACCCCGTTCTAGAGGAAGTCTTTGGTGGTGATGCAGTCAGTAATAGCACATTCATGAAACTTAAGTCATTCATAATAAATGTAAGCACACTGCAAATCGTAACATGGACACAATAAACATTTTCCTTACCTTTGGCTGCCCTGAGGGAGTATGGATTGCCGTTGCAAATGCCGTCTCCGTTAGTAGATCGACTGGGTAATGAGGGATTGGAATGTTGGACTTCACCCGGCAGTGGTGGTGGTGGTGGGCAAGCTGACAAAGTAAAGGAAGAATTTCATAAGAAGCATGTTAGAACATAGCATATTTAGAAAACAAACGAGGAAACATTCATGCTGAGGCATTACTTTCCAAAACGTTTCTCTGCCGGCTTGTACGCAGAGTCTACGCAGCCGTTCTTAGGGCGTCAAGCAACGCTCCTCCCCTAAGAACGGGTGCGTAGGAGACTATTGCAGCTTAAATGTACGCGAAACATTTTCTACGGAGGGAAAAAATCAGTTTTGAAAAAGTCAGAATATATGTATATTTTTTTCTTACGTTGCGTCTTGGATGCAAATTTTTATCCATTTCATCAATTCAGCCATAGTTTTCTGCGCTCGCTAAAAGGGATGTATGAGGGGATAATGGAATGACAACATCACAAATTCATCTGCTATAGTTACCTCTAGGCATTGTGAGCTCTGCATTTGTGGGAGATAAAAGATTTTCCAGTTGACTTCTTTGGTGGTTAACCTTTTCTTCCTCGTTAATATTTCCTTCATGTCCGTTTTCGAGCCTCTCCTTTAGCTCTTTAGCTTCCTCCCTGATAATTGCGGAACTCGTGAACTGACATCCTGTTTCTTTTTCTAAAATCACAGCAAAACCGAATCCGTAACAATGCTTTTATAAAATCAGAATTTATATCGTAGCTAAATCATTGGTATACTTGTAATATTAAAAAAAGATCCCCAAAACATCGTAACGTCCTTCAAATTATCTATTTTTTCCAAAAGTAAAAATTAAGTCTTGCTCATTTGAAAAATAACTTTTAAGCCACGTGTAAATCGCGGGCCAAACGGGAATCGGAGGTTTTACCCTGTAACGCTCGTGTGCTCACGGTGTCTCTCATGTGCACAACTTGAGTCAATTGTCTTCAATTCTCTCGACTATCGTCGGATTCCGCCAGGTTCCGCCAACTTTCGTCAATTTTCGTCGAATTTTGTCAACTTTCCGCGTCAACTGCCGTCAATTCTCTCGACTATGATCACATTTCGTCAATTATTTTACGCCTTTTCACATACACTTTGCGATTCTCATTCTCGCCTCACCCGTATTTTTTTAAAATCTAGATTTCTTTTATAGTCTCTGTGGCGAGTACGCGCACTCAAACCGGCGGAAAACTAGCCTTCGGTAAGTAATGACGTTCGCAAAATCTTTGTTTTGTTTTGTTTTTTTAATACTGCTACAGTTTGCAAATGAGTAACTCATGTCAAAAGTACAAAAACAAACAAACAAACAAACAAACAAATTGGACAGTGAGCCGATGACTAAGCCCGTATAGGAATAAGATATGTGCAATAATACCGCTTTAATTTTGAAAAGTCTGTCCTTCTACCTCAAAATGACTTCTACAGATATAAGTTTGAAAACATTTCAAATGAATCGCTAGAGATAAATTTACTCTGTTAAATTTTGTTTGAGTAGGTGCAGTTAACACAAACAACAGTTACAAGCTTCAAACGTTTAACGGATAATATACAAACATTCAACTGTAGCTCTGTAATGTTTTTAAACATCGATCGTGGTGGACGGAAGTCATGGTAAATAGCGTTATTAGCAAAGTAAGCTTTTCTACGGTGCAGATGTGAAACGGAAAACGCTCGGGAAGCTTCCCTTAGTCCACACCCGCTTTCCTACTCATGTTTCACGAGCTGAAAACAAAAAACATCGTTAGTAACGTGGAAGTCCTACCTTTGAAGCCGGTGAAGTCTGCAAAATTAAAACTGGCGGGGTGCTGGTAACGTTTGATCTCGTCAAAAACATTCTTTTTGAAGTTTGCTAATTGTTGTCGAAGTTCAGACATCTCGTATTTTAGGAAATCGTTGCTGTCTTTCCACTGCCTTTCTCGTTCTGAAAGCAACAGAATAACTTAGCTGATACGGGTAAAACGAATGTCTCTCCACATTCCCAAAACTAAACTGTAGCTCTTTAATTTTCTTTTATTTTTTATTTTTTATTGGAGGTTTCCATAGCCCACGCCTTCTTTTTCACCTCGATTTCACGCGTTTCGTTTTCGCATTTGCTTTTGCACCATCTGGGAGTCTCGGCAAACAGGCTATTGGTAACATGGAGTTCCTACCTTTCAAGCTGGCGAGCTCAACAAAACCGGCGGCAGACTGCTGGCAACGTTTGATCTCGTCAAAAACATCCCTTTTGAAGTCTGCTAATTGCTGTCGAAGTTCAGAAATCTGGGATTTGAGGGACTCGCTGCTGTCCTTCCACTGCCTTTCTCGTTCTGAAAGTAACAGAGGGACTTACTTATCTATCCACATATCAAAAATTATATGGGCAGGTTGTTCAAAAAACACGAAGCATTAGTCCAGGCTGCTTAAAATTTCAGAGCGATTCTTCCGTGTTTCTCCCGTTGAAATGTGTTTTATTGGCTCTTTGGATTCTAAGTTGAGCGGAGTCAATTCACACTTGTAACTGACCCAGGATTAGCTTAATTTATCAGCTAAAATTGCGAAGAATGATAGCTTCGGTTGAAATAAAGGTCAGAAAGGTTCAGGTTATTCTCGCCTCAATTGCCCGCAAAATAGCCATGTGAAGGTTTCCAGGTCTTTGGGGACTTAGCAAACATGACTCATATACATGCTCATATATTATTATATAGGTTCATCTTTGAAATACTGACCTTTAGCTGACTCAAGCTCATTTTTCAAATGATCAAGTTCTAAATTCTTCTTTATAAGATTTGCTCTGGCCACAAAAACAGTTCTTTTAGCTTTCTTTAATTCTTGCTGCGTTTCGCCTGGTTTTGTTTGTGCACTGCTGTCTGTCTCATGGCCACTGGCTTCAAGTTTTCCGAGCTTGTCTTTAAGAGAAGAAATTTCCTTGTTCTTTGCTGAAAGGAAACAATATTTTTACTAATCAGCATTACTAGTTTTACTTATCAGTACCCTTGTTTCTCTGTCCTTTTTGACTTTCTGATAATACTTTGCTTTCCCCATAAATATGTTGAACTCACCAGCACACTCGTCCTTGAGAGCGGTGATTTTCTTCTCCATCTTTCTTAATTCCTTTTCGTACTGTGGAAAAACAAATCATAGACAAATCGGTAACAGTGATTACCGAAACAAACCCTACCCTGTAGTGGCAAATGTTGCAAACACATAGACTGGAAACATTAAAATTCACAAATTTTTTTTCGAAGAAGCTGTCCTCCTCTGCTTTATAACTTTCACGCTGGAAGAAACTTTATCTCGTTCTATGGAACGCTTAGAACGAATTTGCGTCATAAATGCAAAAACGTCTTTGCGCGCGCTTTCTGTGCGCGTACTGCAAATTGAAGAAAATTTGCCCTCCAATAAAAATACAAAAATACACAAATTCCTGCACTAATCAGATGTAAAATTATTTTTAGGTACTCCTTCAAGTGGCAAAATGGGTTAGCTAGAAACATTAAGTTAGAAGATATTGGGGAGAAAATTGAAAAAATTGGGTGAATTAACTAGATCCACGAGTTCGTAACATGGGCACTGTGCAAAGCGAGTTTTTATTTCTTTTGCTTGATGCACGATCATGTTCCACCGTCTCGTAAAGAGGCGTTAATACCAGCCAATATAAGGGAAAGGCTATGAAAAGGACACACGTACTTGTTGGGGCGTGGCTTGCGTCCCGACACATGAATTCTCCAGCGGCTCATAGACGCTGGTCGGAAGATCAGTAATCCAAACACCATTTGAAAACACTTTCTGATAATCAGAAGTCCCTGCGCGACTGCGTTCTTCTCCTGAAACTGTGTTGTACACGTAGTCAATTGTGGATGATAACCAAGATTGATCCATTTTTTCTCCGTGCATCAGCATACGCGCTCAGCACAGAATTGAGAAAAAAATCCCAAAGTGATTAGTTGTTATGACAACGCACGTTTTATTTACTAATTGTGACGTAGAAAACGGAATAAATGAGGAAGCCTGGGCACGGTTGCTTGAGAGTTTGACTTATCCAGATCAAAAGTTTAAGGAGTATTCCAAATTCGTCAATTAACAATCATGCTTTAGCGTGCGTATATCGAGTTATGGATGCACGGGGGAGGTTTGGAGAGCACGAGAGAAGCGTAAGAGTACTCGCCAAACTTCCCAAGTACATCCATAACTCAATGTACAGACAGCTAAAAGCCTGCACCAATTGTTTTATAGCATCTCAGGTAACCAAAGCGTAATATGAGAGTTTGTATGGAGCTGAAATGCGATCGAAAATAATCGGCGGTTTTCCGCCGACAATACGTTAAAATCAAAATAAAGTTTGAAAAACCTTACCTGTTGTGTGTTTGCTGTGTTTTTATTGCTTTTCCGAGCTTCTGGAGGCTGTTCGGGGAGATTTTTTGCTTAACGGTTGATGCGACGGCATATCACGTACTAAAGAGAGCTAACGGCAGGAAAACGGGATTTCAAATTTGCCAACCGTCATTTGAGGTCCCGATCAAAATACCCGCTATAAATCGATTTAGTCAGCGCTTTCAAGTCACAACACATTTCAAAAAAGGATAAGTTTCCTATCTTTCTACGTGATTCAATTGTCAATTAGTCCATCTCTCGAAGTGCAGTCTTGCATTAAAAACGAACTAACTTTTCGAAATCGCCGCCATCACAGGCTTGTAAGAGAGTCAAAACTTACGGTCAAGCCTGGGACATAACGCCAAACTTCGCTCCACCGGGGGACGACATGAGTGACTTTTGTGTCGCCAAATTCCAAACTTACCCTTCTCGGGTAAGTCAAGTAAGTCACGTTTTATACCTGAATGCGACCCGAGCGCGATTTCCCGCCGAAGTTTGAGCGGTACAACAGTGGAAATGCCAGTACAGGCAGCCCAAATTGGCAGTATGTGTACTAGAAGATTTCATTGACAGTCTATAAAATAATTCCTCGCGTGCGTACCAGTTAAGGACTGGAACAACCTAGACAATGACATTAAAAACAGCAAATCATTGTCTTCCTTTAAGGCAAAGCTTAAAACGTTGTAAATTATGCCCTATCTTATTGTTAAAGTATTTTAAAATTAGTTTTATATTGTGATATCAATTTTCATCTCTTTTCTTAGTTTTTAATTTTTCATTTTTATTATAATTTGCAGGGCCCCACTGAAAACCGCCAGGGCGAGTGGGCTCCCTGCTTAAATATTATTATTATTATTATTAATTATATTAAACGAACAAGTTGAAATGAAAACACAAATAAAGAAATGGAAACGTGTAAGTAAAATATTACTTACGTTTTATTTGTTGTCGCCTGATGTGTCTTGACTTTCCGGGAGCTATTTACACAAGTTTTAAATTTCGCTGACTTAGTACCGTATGTTCTGTCACAGGCAGACCATCCTATGTGTTCGTGACTGAGTCTTGTGTCATATTTTTTGCCGTCCCGAGCCGTGTAAGGCGTTATTTTGCGAGGTCATTTATCGGCCGGTAGAAAGAGAGAAAGAAGGGAGAACAAGGCATGCAGCAAAACAGCTGGCGGCCAACGGTCGAGACGCGCTGATTGGTAGATTCGAATGGACTCGCGTTCTTCAAATTCCTTTGGACCGATCATGTTGAGAAAGCTACTTTTGAGACTTCAGGATCGCTTTTCTCGGAAAATATTGGAAGGATGAAGCTCTAATTCGGCACAGGGACGAAGCAATATCTAGTCGATCGGATGCCGGTGTTTTCGAGGTGAGAATTTTGATGGTTTGGCGTCAGTTCTAGCTTGAGTTGTACAAGGTCGCGGCGGCCGGCTGTTTTGCTGCAAGCCTTGTTCTCCCTAGGCTCGACTACCAGCCGCTGTTCGGGAAAATGAGCCCGCACTCATCCCCCCTCATATTCATCACTCATCCCCCCTCGGGGAGGAACAAAGACCGGACTCGAGAGAGCGGCGGAAATCGAGCCTATGTTCTCCCTTCTCTCTCTTTCTACCGGCCGATAAATGACCTCGCAAAATAACGCCTTAAACGGCTCGGGACAGCAAAAAAAAATATGACACAAGACTCAGTCAACATTTCATCTTAACATTTATTGAATCATTTAGAGTAAATTTCATATTTTGTAGTAAATCGAAGCCGACGTAATATTTCTCTATATTTCTTCTAGAGGCGCCATTGATTTCAACAAATTATTAACCACGAACATATAGGGTGGTCTGTCTGTGGTTCTGTCCTTCATACAGCGAAGCAGGGCTGGCGGGTGAGAAACGAAGAGACTTTTAAGGTGGCTCGAAAGGGTTCTTGTTTTTTTCGATGCAATATATTTGGGAGTTAAAATATTTAGGTTAGAGTTGGCCAATCATGATCAAATTTTGCCACAAAATAACGATAATATCAAAGTGTCAATTTTTTGTAGATTCCTTAAGAAATTTGTTGCCATGGCAACGCAGTTGGGTTTCGAAGTATGACCATAAAATAGAGATATCCTGAGTTTGCTTGAAAATTTGACGGTGAAATTTCTTTAAATTTTGCATACGGTCTTTGATTCTAGTAAGCTACCTAAGGATTAAGTTAAAGAAAATTCTGTCGAAAACTTTCAGCAAAAAACACTTTTTTACGAATTTACCTTTAACTTTTCTCCCGTACGACAGAATTTTTTTAATCTCGCTTGAAAACCTCTTTGGGCATATAAGAGTTAACATGCAAAAAATCAAAACAATTTACCAAGCAGAAGCGAAATTATGTTCTTCCTAAGTTACAAAATGTTGAAAATTTCGACACGACAAGATAGGCAATTGCGCATGCGCAGAAATTGTCACGCCACTCTCGGCACGCGGTTTCAAGTCTGTTTATTCCAGGTTTATTTCGTTGGGCATTTCTTTCGCCCTGATGACTTTCTTTACGTTTGAAAAGGTGACGTTTTGGGTGGATCGGTGCTTGTCGAAGAACAATACATCGTTTGTTTTCAAATCATTGGATCATTGGCACAAAATATAGCGGAATGTTTTCCTCCTCGTGCAGATTGATTCTATCTCAAGTGAATTCATCGGCACTTCGCTCAGAATGGCGACTAATGCTTCTTTTACACCTTGGGAACAAAGATTGTCTTAATCCTCCTAAGACAGGCTGCTTTCTGTACTTGTTTTTTTTTATCGTCTGCCTGAAGAGCCTATTTGAACTCCGTGAAAACTGAACTTATCTCTAAATGTTTGCAAACGTTCGCAGCGTTCGTTCACAAATATGTTTTCGAAAGCGGTGGTGGACTTTAGCTTACTGTTTATACCACTGTACAATTATTTACATGTCAACGATTCTTAACCTAAACAAGGATTGGAAACGTATGCGATGGAGAGCAAGTACTTCTACCAAAGTGGAATGCGCTTGAAAATCTTAAAAACAACGGAGTTTCGAAAATACTGCAATCAGGCAAGGTTGTCCTTCAAACGGAGTTCAGGATTGAGCAACGCGTACATGGACACCACTTCGGGATTATATGTCTTAAAGGAGCACAAGGACAGAATTAACAAAAAGACAACATTTCCGAGTATAAAAACAGTACATTGAAGAAGTCCCTTATGTAGAGGTATGTATTGAAACGAGGACAAAACTACCTTTGATGATCTTTGATAAGTGTCAATGTTGTCAAGAATTCTCTGTTGATGAAACTTGTTCGATTGATTGATCAAAACTCAATTTAAAAAGAACCGCTTTGAAGGTTTGAAGAATTGTTTTCGCCCCAGGAAAAACCAATAACAGTCAAATTATCAATATTACCAGTTCGGCAAGATAGAAACCATTTCTTTTATCCGAACATTTGGAGTATTTCGTACCAAACGAATTTACAAAGATAGCGCGCGGTAATGTTTTGAAATTATTCTACAGGTCGGTTTTTCTTATTGCATTACGGAAAAAAAACGTATTACCACCAAACTATCGCACTATCACTTAATTAAGCAAATAAGAGAGCACTTCTTTTATCCGGAAATGTGGAGTATTTCCCAGAAAACTAACTTGAAAAACTAACTTGTTTTTAGCGAGCCGACTGCTGATAAAAATATAGCGCCCGATGAATTGTTTTGAAATTCTCTTGTACGCTTTTTAATTTTGTTTCGCAAGTAAACAGATTTACGGTGAAACTGAGATTGAAACTACCACTTCAGTTCAGTTGCACAGCCTCTGAATATAAGCTTACTGCGCTTCATATGCGGCTGAGTTGACGATCGCGTTGATAACATTGAAGAGGACATGATTCAAGTGAATTGTCACCTAAGTTCCAGTCGTTTTCAACCTTGCCTACACGCAGCTTTTAAAAGACCGGCGCAAAATATTAAATCCAGACGAGAGCGCGACGCCATTTTTGTTTGTTTGTTTTAATTTTTGAGTCTCACGGGAAAATTGGAACCCAGTCTGCGCGCGTCTTATCCGCTCGCCGATCGCTGCCGACACAGGTACGCGCTATTGTAACAAAATTGCTCCCTACCCCGGGTATACTTCGTTAATTTGACCCAGCGAAAACTGCTCCCGTGTGGGAGCCTAGAGAGTTTAGAATTGAGCCCCACGCACGGGTCCACGCACGGACGAAGCACGTGAAACAGGTCAAGGTTACAGAGTTGGCGCGAACTCGGCGCGAAAACAGTTTTTGCCGGCTTGAAGGAAAAAAATTTTTGCTTCGTGTGGTGCTCTTTTATCGTGGTTGGCATTGTTCATTTTCTTCTCTTGTGCTGCCCTGAAAATTGTTGCTATGTAACAGTTCTACTAGGAGCTAACTCGCGCTGCTCTAGGCCCCCACACAGGAGCAGTTTTTGTTGGGTAAAATTAACGAAGTATACCCGGAGTAGGGAGCAATTTTGTTACGATGGCGCGTACCCGTGTCGGCAGCGATCGGTAGGCTTCGATAAATTCTGCTCGTAAAATGGCTTATTCTGCCTGCCGGCAGTGCTCATAGAATTGCTTATTCTGCTCAAAATTCTGCTCGGACGTCCTTATTCTGCTCGAATTCTGCTCGGTACCCGAAAAATTTTCACAAAATTCACTTTTATTAGTTAATTTTCAAGTTTTGCATTTCTCCCTGCATATAAAGTAATTCCTCAGCCCAGAATAAATATAACAAGAAAGCCTATTGGGCATTTTAACCGGCCATTCTGACCCTCCCCACCCCTAGGTTTCACAAATGTTAGCGCGATCCTCTATTTATACGAACCGGCGTGACGAAAAGTGTGATTGTGTGACACAATATTTTTACTATAGCGTTACTGGATGACGTAATGTTTAAACTCTGATGACTCAGCTTATCTTTTTTATCCCTTTTATTTGTGTTGAAAAACGCAAATTCACTCAAACGTTGAATGTCGATATAAATTCGTCCACAACTGAGAATGCTCACACAGCGACGACGAAGTTGTCTGTCGTGCCTAGACCTTAAAATACATGAGTGAACATAGCAGTAGAATCAAAATATAACGCTTGTTAAACACGAGCTCGAGCAGATCGTCAGAGTATGGGGCACGTCAAGGCATATCTCATGACGTGATGTTTAAATCGGGTTTGCTAACGCGGGAATCCCCTTGCAAAAGTAAACAAGCGAGCGGGGACGAAAGTCGCCCACGTCTTTGAAAGCTAAAGCGCCTGTCGAGCCGCAATCCATTTCGCGCTCACTCGCTTGTTTTTCTTTTCCTTCACTATCTCTGAACGGAAAGAGAGACTGCTCGTAGCCTTTAGCGTACACCACACGCAAACCACACAAATCCGTCGATAATATTCAGATATTTTCGTTCTTTCAATGCAAAAAGACTCGTAACACCTACCCTATTAATTTATCTCCTTATTAATGACGATTCCTTCGTATCAACTTCTCGCCTCAAATAAACACTGATCTCTCTCCGTTCACAAGTCGCCGGCAAAACGCAACTGTCCTTTTTGTCCGCTGCGAAATACAAGTTAACTAATCAGAAACCTTACAATCCACTTTGCAAACCACCCCCCCCCCCCCCCATAAAACGGCAAGGGAAACCCCCTCTCACGCAGCACAATATTACACCGCTCCTATACAAAACGCAACTTTCAAAGCAAATCACATTCACAGAAGCGTCATATGCTCCTGACATTCACAAATCCTTCTGACTCCCACATTTTTACACCCTCAAAATGTCAATCCCAATAAAAAAACTCCTGCGCTAAAAAAATTTTCACCATAACCACTAACTAGATCAGACAACACAGCCAATTTCGCATTCCATCCTATTAGCTGCTTTACTCAATTGCGCATGCGTTATACAAGACAAATACAAAAAACCCCAAACTTAACAACCCTTCGTCGTTGATATCTTAAATACTGTAAATTAAAAGACAAGAACACACGAAGGTAACATTCAGCAGACTAACATGCGCATGCGTCTTATATAAGACAGTACCGCTCTTGAGTACCCGTACCACAAGCTTTACAGCACTTTGTTCGTATGCTATGCCAACTGACTTTTACGACGAAACCGTGCCCATTTTATAAACCTGCGGTCGCCATAGCGACGGCCGGTTAATCAAAGTATAATGCAAAGGAACTATACTAAAGTAAAACCAATAATTATTCCACTCTTCGCAAGTTTATCGACGTGTTTATCTGTTGCGTGCGTAATATAAACATAAAAGGTTATACAATGACAAACATACGTGAACCTGAAGGGACAAACATTTTAACGTTTGCCAGCTATTATTGGCCTATAGAGTTAACACGAAATGAAAATCATTCAAACAACAACTGGTTCCGTTGTGATTGTCATCCACCATGGAACGTGTTACAAAAAAAATCGAAACATACGCATGTACGCACACGTCACGTCACGGAAACCCGCGCAGCATGCAAATAATCATATGCTGGTAATGGTAATGGTCAACTTCTTTGATTCTATCCAGTGCATCGTAATGTTCCCGAGTGATGTAATCGAAGTCTTCTTGTGTGAAGTGATGCCCTCGAATATCTTAAAGTACTTTACTGTTAGTGTACTTCAACAGCTCAACAACACAATGTACGGAGAGAGCTTCTCGGTTGTGTGCCACACACAAAAGCTTGAGGTGCTTGTGTTCCTTAAAGGAAGATATTTCGTAACTTTCCTGAGAAATTTCTTGGCAGTTGTCAATAAATAACATTTCTAGAACGACTTTTTTGGTTCATGGGCCCCTGTTTAAAGAGTTATTTATCTTATAAGTTTGACCGGTCAGAAACGGTACGTGACCGAGCTAAAATGAACTTGGCCGGTCATCGTGTCCGGAGACTCTTCGGAAATTATTTCGAGCCCTGATTTTTCTTACAACTGTTACGCATATCATTAATGTCACTGATTCTCCGTTATTCCGCTCAAATTCTGCTCGAAAATGCCTTATTCTGCCGGGAGAATGCTCGCCTCAAAAATCGCTTATTCTG
>CAXIQD010000179.1:0-16000 GCA_964030785.1 Siderastrea siderea | reverse complement strand
TTCCATTTTTTTTCCTCCTGGACCACTTAGCCAATAATCACACTGACGGAGTTTGAATTTAACTGATAATTGGTTTGTGAGATCTGATACAGTGGCACTTTGAGTTAGTCGAAATCGGGGTGATAGGCTCCTGTCGAAATGTATGGGTTTTTCCATGCCAGTCTTGAACAAAAACCTGAGTCACAAGTCTCCGGTTAACGTCCGTGCCGGCCTGAGCCGGCCTTGATTTTGCGCGTGTCCGGTTTTGGCCCCAGCCTCCCCTAGAAAGGCTTTTTTGGTCCCCTTTTGTCCTAGTTGTCTTTGGGAATGTTTAACCAATCAGAATCCACCAACTGCGCATATATTTGAAGGCTTGAGGGGGTCCTAGAAGGGAAGACTTTTTGTCACTCTCCAAGAAGATCACATTTCACTCAAAATGGCTGCCGTGCTCTTCACGCGTGAATTTTCAAGATGGCAATATCTCGCTCTCGGAAGGAAGGATTACCTTTTGAAACTTAAAAATCGAAAGAAGAAGCTCTAAGGAACACTCGACAAGTTAAGCGATGGAATTTAGAGCTTTTAGAGCGAAGAAAACATCTTTCGAGGACGAACAGCTGTTTTGTCAAAGCGAAGGACAATCTTGCATCGCAAGAGATTTTTCAAACTGCGGACTTTCTGGGAAATGCTCAAGCACTTCACGAGTCTACGGTAGAGTAAATTACACATTTGATTGTAAATTTTTACCGAAATAACTTCTTAATTGAAGGATTCTTTGTATTTCTTAAAGTTTTCGTAAAAGTTTTGAAAAACGTGCACAGTTCGCATAACTTGCACATCGAGCGAAATCGCTTGCGCGTAGCTTCCCTCGAAGAAAGAATTGAACGCGTTTGGGTGAGTTAATGAGTTAAATGTGTTATTTAGAAAAGCTTACTGTCTCCTCTTCTGCGAATCTTCGTTCATGAAATTTCCAAAAATAGTAATCTGACCTAAACCACAGGTAACCAAAGCGTAATATGAGAGTTTGTATGGAGCTGAAATTCGATCGAAAATAATCGGCGGTTTTCCGCCGAAAATACATTAAAATCGAAATAAAGTTTAAAAACCTTACCCGTTGTGTGTTTGCTGTGTTTTTATCGCTTTTCCGAGCTTCCGGAGGCCGTTTTGGGCGATTTTCTGCTTAACGGTCGATGCGACGGCATGTAACGTACTAAAGAGAACTAGTACGTGACATGCCGTCGAGTTCGCTACGTTCGAGTTCGCTACATGTTCGCTACCCACGTGTCGAGTTCGCTACTTATTTAATTCGAGTTCGCTTCCAACCATAAAACCATGAACTACAACTGTAAAAAACAGAACTACAACTGGTACGATTAGCCACCAACCTGATAAAAAGATGAAACTGGCCTAGAAACCTAATTAAGCTTATATATTGTGAAATAAATTTACCTTTATACTTGAATGTACTCGTGATAAAGACTTCATCCAATTGTTGCCTGGTGATTGATACACTGGAGAACGCAATAGATCCTTTCCCGTTTTAGTTGCCCAGAAAACTGTGGTTTAACGCGACTTGTGTAGACTTCTTATAATTAACCGCCATATTGAACTCGCATTTTGAGCCCAGGCCTCTGGAACGGATGTTCGTTCCTCCCGAACGTGCGGCTCAGCGCGGTCAGGGTAATATCGCTTAAAGCTCTTAGTTCATTTTATTTCCATCAACAACTCTAAATTACATAAAACCAAATGTTCCAATGTTTGCGAGCTATGAACGGTTGGACAAAATAAAGTTTACCTCTCGGGAAACACGCGCACGTACTACTTTAATGCGTTATAAGGCAAATAATTAGCATCAGTTATCAGCTATTTGGTGAATGACATGATTCGTAAACAAGTCCTGTCTAACAGGAATCAACTCTTTTCGTTATTGAATACACGCGTGGGTCTCTTTTTTCCCTGCAAAACATCAAAAGCTACGATCTCATGTAAAAATACCGCTGTTCCATTGCGCAGGCACCATGACAGGCAAACAAAACATGGTGGACAACATGGCGCGGCGCGGTCGGCGAGGTTTTGTGTCATAAACAAGATGTTGGTCACTAGAACTCGGTAAAAACGTGTAGTATGTTAGTATGGTAACAAATTCGACTTTGGTAGCGAACTCGGTTAGGTGACGTAGCGAACTGGGCATGTGAGTAGCGAACATGTAGCGAACTCGAACGTAGCGAACTCGACAAGTAGCGAAACTGGCTGTTACCCAGTGGTCACTCCACACATTGAAACACAAGTGCTTGGCGCTACTAAATATTTTAAACAGTTTTTAGAGAATTCTTTTTCTGAGCCGAAAGAAGTGAAATAAATCAAAACCTTTTTTTTCAAGAACTGGAGGCCTTGTGTGACCGGAATCTAAATATTTGTAGTCAAAATTAAAAGCGCACAAGGAGAATTTTCCGCTGCTCAACAACAACATGCGGACCGCCGAGGAAACGAAGCTTTCGCCTGCCTTATTCGCAGCGAAAAATAATACCTTGATATTTAATCATTTTTCTTAGTAGTTCATTTACTAAGATTGCCATGACAGGTAAAAGAAATAACATTGTTAAACCCTTAGGCAAATAGTGGCGTGTGATATTTGACCCATATTTTTTCCCAACTTCAATTTCCACGCACCGACGATCCGATCTATTAAAGCCTTTATCTCGAACAACAAGAACAACATTTTATCTGCATTCCCAATTACAAATGCCATTGCACATTGAAAAGAGAAAGAAAAAATGTTGCAAAATCGATTAATTTACAATTTCTGTGTCTATTGATCTATTTCTTAATACAAAAGCTTTCGTAAATGAAGTAAATGAAGTGAAAGCGTCAATGCTATTTAAGAGAAATACAATTTCACGAATCGAGATCGGAATATTTACTAATAATATCGTCCATTAAAGATTTTCTAATTGGATCATATCTATTGCAAGATAAGAGGAAGCGTACTTCGTTTTCAACTTCATTTGAGCTGCAGCATTGACAAATTCTCAGATGCTCAGGGATTTTAGGGGTGGAATGTCTTCCATTTTCAATTCTTATAGGTTGTAACAATACCTAACCTAAGTTTTGCTACTGCCCGAACAATAATGTCAATCGACTGTTCACCGACAGGGAATAAAGAGAGAAAAGTTTCTCCACATTCAGGATGGTATGTTATAAAATAAATGTCCATGCTTCTAAGCGATTACTGCTCTGAAATTAACACACGCGGAATTAAAAAAAGGAAAAGATAAGCAGTACAAACTATATCAGCTTAATCAAGGCGGTCAGGATTGCATTCGCCGAGGATCTTCGCGCTAGCAGACGGCAGAACTGAAAGGGTTTTCCTCGACGATAATAAATTTCAAAATACGTTAAAAGAAAATCAGTTTTGCACAATGGTGGATGCGTTGAAAAAGAAACAAACTATCACTTCAACTGCGTTATAAGATTAGGTAAATTACCTTTCGTCTTGTTCGCGCAGATAATGTTTTTTTTCCGGTTCTTTTTTCCATATAGTTGGAATGGGCAATGGAATGATCGACCTCTGGGATCTTGCGACATGAACAGCCCTCTGGAAAAACTCGTCCGTGAAATGATCAAAATGCCTCTCGGGTTGAAATTCGCACTGTGTGTGAGTGCGAACATTGTCCTTTTTACCATTGCGGGTCCGTTCGCAGGGCTTCAATGAAGCAAAATACCAGCTCGGTGGTTGGATTTATTGTTGTAGCATTGTACAACACAAGTGCTACCTGTCATTACTGCTGCAGCAAGGAAGATTTCAAAGTCGAGCAACAAACACTTGGCAAGAAATCTTTCCTCGAGGACAATTAACTTTCCCATGGCAAGTAACCATGTAAAGGCACTAGGTTTGAGGTGAGCCTCTGACGTCACTTCCGCTCATTCGCAAGCCAGCTTCCGGAACAAGGGCCAGTAATGGCGGCCGCAAAATCTCGACAAAAACCGTCCAAAAAAAGCGACTTCTAGTCGTCGTAATAAGTTGAAATTTGGCATGGTAACTAAGAACCACAAACTATGTTCAAAAATGTAAAAATATGGAATACCAAAATTCTGGTCCCAGTGGCACTTTTAACAGATAAAAGAATCAAGTATATGCAAATAAAACTTGAAAAGCTACTGAACTGTAAGGTATTTTGTACCACATAAGAAGTTGAAATTAAGTAAGAGCCAGTTGAAAGAGGACAATGTTCCAACATAAAGGCGGTGACAAAACTGTTGATTGCCATATTGCCCAAAATGGCAGAACATATAAATAGGCATTGTAGTTTGCCAAAAAGATATGAATAACAAAATGCTATTTTTTCTAGCCAATCCCTTGGAAGGTTGTGTAAAAATTTAGAGAATGTCTGCATTTTTTGAATGATATACAACACAATTATTAAGCCAGGTAAAAATACAACAGAGAGACTAAACATGAGGTACCGGGTTAGAGTTTCTGTTAGTGCCAAGAATCGGGATTGGCTAACATCTTCATGGGATTCCATTTCTCCTGTCGTCAGTTGATTTTTGTCAGTGTGGAAATTATACTTAGTAAATCTCTTTTTAAAATTTGAAATTCTGTTCAAAGCACTCTTCCAATTTTTCTTTAAAACCAGCTGCTGTTTTTTGTGTTTTTTTTGTTCGGAAACGCATAATGTGGAAAAGAGTACAAATTGAATCTGGTTGAATAGCTTTGGAAGCAAAATCATTTTCAGTGTTTGCACTTTTACATATGGTACATATGGTAATTAGGGAAGAAACAATTTTTTCTGGGAGTACATACGTTGAAATTATGATTAATGAAGATTACACTCTGAAAATAACTGCAAGGACTACCCTCACTGAAAAGGCTTCAATTGGTAAATGGTCAATTAAATCAAAGTAACATTCATAAAGGAACACAACACAAAGAATTACCCATATGAGAGTGAGAGTTGATGTGCATGTGTCTGCTTATTTTTCACCCTGTTGTACTTGCTCATTTGAGTTACGTGACAGCTCATGATCTTGTTGCATTTTTGCATTAACAGTATCCTGTGGCAGCTCATCCTTTTGAGTTTGCCCATTAGAGCTACTATTAGTGTTGGTATTGCTTTTTCTAAGGTGGTAATTTTGCCTTGTATAATTTCCTGTGTGTAAAATGTCTATAAAAGGTATTGAAAATAAGGCCATAATGACAATGATGGGAAATGGCAAAACCATTGCAAGAAAGTGATGGTTAGTTTGTGCCAAAACAAACAGAACAAAAAAGCTCAAGCATAACTGCAGGTATATCCAAAACAGATAAGGAATGGCTGGTTCTTTTCTTGCTTGGGTAGGAATGGAGTTACAACTGGGCTGGGTAGAGTTACCAGTAGGTTTTGAACTTGGTTGGGGAGGGCTGGGTTTCACATTGTCGTGGGTAGGGTCTAGTCTTGGATTGGGTTGGCTAGGGTTTGGTTTTGGATAATGCTTCTGTGTGCTTTGCCTTGAAGAGGATTGCCTGGGGTTTGGACTAAATTTGAGAGTCTTGTTTTTTGCAGTGTGTGGGACAGGTCTAGATTTTGAATTTGGTTGCGGAGAACTACTCTTTGGAGTGTGTTGGGTGGTACTGGGTTTTGGAGTGTGTTTCGGAGAGCTGGGTTTTGGGGGGCTGGGCTTTAAAGTGTGCCGTGGGGGCCTGGTCTTTCGAGTGGGTTGTAATGGGCTGGACTTTGGAGTGTGTTGCGTAGGGCTGGCTTTTGTGGGCTGTGGAGGGCTGCACTTTAGATTCTGTAGGGGAAGGATGGGCTTTGGAATGGGTTGGGGATAACTGAGCTTTGGAGTGAAGTGTTGGGGTCTAGACATAAGGTTGGGTGGTTGGTGGCTGGGCTTTGCAGTTTGTTTGGGGGTATTGGGCTTAAAAGTAAGTTGTGGAGGGATGGGCTTTGGAGTGTGTTGGGGAGTGCTGGCCTTAAAAGGGGTTTGTGGATAGGTAGGCTTTGGAGTGTTGTTGGGAGGGCTGGGCTTTGAAGAGTGTTGGGGAGTGGTAGGCTTTGGGGTTTCTTGTGGAGGGCTAGGTTTTGACTTTTTTTGGCGGAGTCTGGTTTTTGAAGTAAGTTGGGTAGGGTAGGGTTTTGAATAGAACATGGCACGGCTTCCCTGAAAAGGAATGAGTTTAGGGCTGGATGGTGGCAGGGGAGGCCAGTCATCAGAAGTTGCATTGTTGGGAGGGTTGGGCTTTGGGGTGTGTTGTGTAGGGCTGGGGTTTGGAATGGGTGGGGGTGGGTTGGGCTTTGGGGTGTGTTGTGGAATGGGTTTGGGAAGGCTAGATTTTGAACTTGTTTGGGTGTGATTGGGTTTTGAAGTAGGTGGGGTAGGGAGGGGTTTTGAATGGATCATGGGGCTCTTTGCCTGTAGAGGAGTGGGTTTAGGGCTGGGTGGTGGCAGGGGAGGCCAGTCATCAGAAGTTGCATTGTTAGGAGGGTTGGGCTTTGGGGTGTGTTGTGTAATGGGTTTGGGAAGGCTAGATTTTGAACTTGTTTGGATGTGATTGGGTTTTGAAGTAGGTGGAGTAGGGTAGGGTTTTGAACGGATCATGGGACTGCTTGCCTGTAGAGGAGTGGGTTTAGGGCCAGGTGGTGGCAGGGGAGGCCAGTCGTCAGCAGTTCCAGAAAAGTTGCCGGCGGCAGAAGGAAGGGAGGGGGGCACTAGATGGGGTTGAGGATTGCAGTTAATGTTATAGTGGATCCATCTGACCAAAATATCATTCCCCTTGTTGGTCAGATGGATTTTGTCATCCCTGTACATGTTCTTGTTGCACAGGGAAGGTGGCAGATCGTGAAAAATGACTCTTTCAGAAAAACGATCCTGAACCTGAAAAAAAATACGAGAATTAGTGACTTGTACAAAATAATGACAATGATCGAAGCGTGGTAAGATTGGAAAAACATGAATAAAAGCAGTTGGGCATTTGTTAGTAAGAGCAGATAGAATTTCAATTATGGTTGCAGATATCACAGCAGGGAATGTAGAAACCAGGTTGTTTGTACCACAGAGAAGGGAAATTTGAGAAACAGATTGTGGAAAATGCATTTGTTGCACTCTTTAAAGAATTGCTTCCACGGGGTCTCCAGCAATACCGGCATTAACCACCGTGGAAGCAGGGAAATATTTGGGGTAACTGGGGGCAAACCTCTCCCTGTTTTTAGTGATTGAGTCCCCAATGAGTAGTATTTCTTTTCCTTCCTCCATTTTGCTGTCAATGGCTTCCATTTCTTTTTGTTTACTCTTTCTGTAGTTTGGAAGCAATGGCTGTTCTCTGTACCTAGATGTATAAGGGACAGGTCATTAAATACAAAGAACTGGTATCTGGAGGAGTAAGTGGGATTACTCAAAAAGGAAATCGTGGGGAAAATTCCAGTAGGCTACACAATTAGGCCTCTCTTACAGGATTAAGGCCTTTCTGATTTTATGAAATTAACTGACAACAAAAATACATTTGGCATTGAAACTAATGGACCATAGTAAACAATGACAACTAAACAAATGTCTATAAAAATGTAAGTTTATGGTACCAGAAAATACAATGAAAGGCTTGATAATTCTCTTCCTCAGGTGTGTCTGACATTATTGACATTTAATATTTAACATACTGTACGTTAAGACAAAGCTCTGTATAGTTATGCATAGAGCACTCCTAGA
Source organism: Siderastrea siderea (assembly GCA_964030785.1). NCBI lineage: Eukaryota > Metazoa > Cnidaria > Anthozoa > Scleractinia > Rhizangiidae > Siderastrea > Siderastrea siderea. Next base: position 8,341 of record CAXIQD010000179.1, on the reverse strand, counting down.
ATTAAAATTAGTGAAAGATCTATGAGTGCACAACTTATACATTGTTTACAACTGATTATAAATATTGTAAACCGAAACTATAACTACATTAATGAATAAAGACAATGATTGTTCTTCTTGAAGAGTGGTTGTTCCTTTTCAAAGAAACCAGTGATTTTCATCTACTTCGACTGTCATACTATTCATTCTCTTTTTTATTGGTTGGTCATGGGTCTTAATGCTGGTTTATGGAAAAAAAATCATTGATTAATTGCTAAACAATGATTTCCCAACTAATGTATGTTTTTAAATTGGTTGTTAATTGCACAGTAAGAAATCTTTACTACAGAGGGATGGGTCCTTCAATGTTTGAGTCCTTGAAAAAGTACTACTGAGTTTCCTTAAAATGGGGGCGGGGGGTGGGGTGAGGTCTCAAGATTTTAGTAAAGTTGTACAGGAGCCGTAAAAACTAATCTAAGTTAAGAGGGTTCCTCTGGAAATTTTTTTTTTTTAACAAAAAAAGTGGGCTTTCTCCTCCCGACCCACCCTCCCTATCCGTAGCCAATGACCCGTCCCTAAAGAACTTGTGTTAATAAGTGTTGGATTTCGAGAATAACCAAACTGAAAGTCTTAATGGGTTTTCAGTTCTTTACTCGACCCAGCAGAGGATAGGTATTCTAGGGAACAAAATAAATAATTAAAAAAGAAACAGGAGAAGCAAAGTCTCGGTGGCCACGAGCAACAAAATACACTATTCTTCAGACTATTTGTGCGGTCAAAAAGGTGAACGAAGGTATGCTTATTAAAACAGCTTGTTTTCTTGAACAGTTTTCCCCCCAAAACGAATAGTGTTAATGGGGTTCCCAGTCGTGTGGAACCCTTCCTTTGTAATTTTTAGATAACTGAATTATTATTCTACAGGATAGGCTATTTGAATGAAGTTTTACATACCTTGAATCCATCGTCACCAGCGATTTATAGAATCCTCTAAAATTCGGAGGAAAGAAATGCCGACATTTTTCAGAGAAGGCAAGGCTCAAAAACATCACATTTTAAAATATTCAGTAAGTCTAACCGCTTGACTCATGAAATGAGAGAAAAGAGTGCATGTTTGTCTTCATCTTCACGAAAAACAAAAGGAAAATTTCCGGCCGATTGAAAAATATGGCCATTTTACTCACCGTGTGAACGAAACTGTTGCCGTCAAGTTTGATTTTCCCGCTCGCGGGAGAAGTTGTGCGCTTTCGGACCGGATGTGACGTCATCTATCGTTGGAACATGGGTATACAAAAAAAGTGCCAGGCGCTATTGGAGTGTTCTCCCCCGCCCCTGGCCTCCCCGCAATGATGTCTTGCGCGAACCGTTTGAGGCTTTTGTTTTTGATATATATTTTACTAACAGACAAAGCAAACGTTAAATAGATTATTTGTTCGGTCGCATGCAATTTTGAACTGACCGGGGAAAGTGAGTGTTCGCGCAAAAACATCTCTGCGGGGGTGGGGGGGGGGAGCGTAGGCCCTTATCGATTTTGCTAGTAAAACAAGCATATTATGCTACTAGTTGTGCCCAATTTTTTCCAAGTTATGCTCGTTGTTGAAAATTATGCTAAATTTTCTTAAAGTATGCTTCCTTGTACAATCAGGAAATGGGACTTTTTCACGTCAGATAGTTCATTGTCCTTCCTGCATACTTATTACCATTTAGTTATGGGAAAGTCAACCCAGACGAGCAAGCTCGCTGAGGAAGACACGAAGGTGCTAATAGAGTAAGCAGAAGAGGTGGGTGGGTGGGGCGATTCCAACCAAAGTTAGTCAAACTGACAACTATGAATAATAAACACATGCTTATATACTATGCACGAAGTCTAACGAATATTAATAGGGTATAAATAGTTCATTGTCCTTCCTGCATACTTATTAGCATTTAGTTATGGGAAGGTTAACCCAGACTGCGCTGCACCTATTGCTAAAGAATCCCCTAGATTATCCAGGCAGATATACCAAAATATAGCTCCTACCTCCCCCATCCTCAATCCCAATCCACATTTTCCCAACCCTTACTAATCGTCAAAACTCCCTTGAAATAATATTGTGGCCAACAGCACACATTTCTAGCCACGTGAGGTAACGTTCCGATTAGAAAGGCTGTTATTTGGCTAGCGTGACGGCTAGCGTACTTTAGGAGTCGCTCTTGGTCCGCGGCCAACTCAAAGGGGGGGGGGGGGGGGGGTTGAAAACCTCTCCCAAGGGTTGACGTGCCTCAACAATTAGGGGAACAATAGTCGTTGGTGTAGAACCACCAAAAGCTCAATAGAAACAAATGGTAAATTTAATCTGCTTGTCCGTTACACAGCCATTTCAGACACACTACTTTGAATGCATTATCGTGAGCCTTATGTCTAAGGAAAACAATAGCTAACACGCGATTGGCTCTAAACACACTCTCTTGAGAATTTACGCACGCTCGACACTACAGTTGTTAGACAGGGGTCTTCAGTAAGCAACATAAGCTAATGTTGACCTCCATTGCAGAAACCTGGCATACTGATAAGTCTGCATGTGTGATGCTAAAGAACAAAAAAGGTTTGAAGGTCCGTCTCGCAGAGACTTAATGAGGGCATGGTTGGAAGGCAGACCCTATTTTCAGGAAAGCAAAGCATCATTGTTTGACTTATTCCTTTAGGCCCCTTGTGGAGCAAAGGGCGTTTCACCCGACCAAAATCGTCGAATCTGTCATCACTACCAAAGAGTTGAGCTTTGAAAAGGCTTGATCTTTTGCCAGACTGAAATAACGGGGAACGAACCCGTACGTTCATGCGATTAAGTTTTCTAAAGACAAAATCACCAAATCCTTAAAAGAAAGGTTCAGCTTGTTTTTGAAATAACTCTCCTCAGTGATGATTGATAAATAAGACTTGACTAAGGGTATAGCCATGGGGTTAGCAGGCCCGGGGAAGGGAAAAACAATCGCCGATCTCCCTTACTTGTTGAATATGGCTCTCATTTTCCCAATAATCGAGTCAACTGATCCAAGCGCTAAACACTTACGACAGCAATAGTGCAAAACAAACAATTCTTTGTGAGGTGGATTCTATTTCTAGTGCACTTCTTTGTTTCTGATACGGGGTGGTATGTTGCCTAGCAACCAAAATTGCTTACGCCCCGCTTAGTGAAGGCAGGTCAATAGGTCCCTTGAGATTCTTTAAAGTTTAACATTTTCTCTTCTGACGCTGATAGCCACACCTCTGATAAGAGCAAAATTATAATCATCGGGTTTCGAGCAAACAGGGCACGAAACAGATGGTAAGAAAAGTCTGAGCACCCTCAGCAAAGACTGAAAGGAAAAAGTTTCTTATGTTATATTGTTCACTCCATGATTCGTCGTTTCATCTTTCGCCCATGACCCGGTACTCCTATTGCAACAGGAGCAATCATTGACGCACTGAAACACAAAAGAGGCCCAATCTTTGAGAAATGGTGGAAACACACTGGCGTTAACGTGGTTTCTTTTGCAATTAGAGGTCTTAGTTGAAAACATTGACCCCTATGAGCCCTCAGTAGGATAGGGCGTAAAATGTTTCAACGGGTTCCCACGCTTGTCACGTTGAGCTTTCGAGTCTAATGACCTCATATCAAAATCATAGCGATCAAAGCCACCCAAGTGTCGCTGTACCAGTGATTTTCTAAGTCTTGGCCAGAGAAAAGCATAGGATCAGTACGAGGCAATTTTGGAAAACCAATCCGCTTGCCTAAAGAGTGAAAGATTAAAAGACATTGTAGGAAAAGATCTCTTTCCATCAACAATAGGACAATGAGGTCTGAAATCTGCGTTAATTTGTAAAGCGTGCCCACGGCCCGACCAAGCACGGAAAAACGACCATGCTGTCTACTGGCGCATCGATCCCGCGACCAGAGAAACTTTCGTGAAGGGACTATAATCCCTTAAGAACCGCCCACATTTCTTAAACGTTAATATGCCCGTCTCGCATGTTATAATTTAGTGAAGAGGCGAGTTCTGGTAATGCAACCATGTTAGATCCACCAAGCGTCCCGAACTTCTAATTTACAGACAGACATGCGTGTCACCATTTACCCCAAGTTACCCACGTTTCACCCTGTTTCCTATCATTTACCCTAAGTTACCCACATTTTACCCTGTTTACCTTCATTTACCCCAAGTTACCCACGTTTCACCCCGTTTACCATTGTTTAACCCACGTTACCCACGTTTCACCCCATTTACCCTCATTTAACCCAACTTACCCACGTTTCACCCTGTTTACCCTCATTTACCCCGTTTACCATTGTTTAACCCACGTTACCCACGTTTCACCCCATTTACCCTCATTTAACCCAACTTACCCACGTTTCACCCTGTTTACCCTCATTTACACCAAGTTACCCACGTTTCACCCTGTTAACCCTCATTTACCTCTAGTTACCCACGTTTCACCCTGTTTACCCTCGTTTACCCCAAGTTACCCACGTTTCACCCTGTTTACCCTCGTTTAACCCAAGTTACCCACGTTTCACCCTGTTAACCCTCATTTACCTCAAGTTACCCACGTTTCACCCTGTTTACCCTCATTTAACCCAAGTTACCCACGTTTCACCCTGTTTACCCTCATTTAACCCAAGTTACCTACGTTTCACCCTGTTTACCCTCATTTACCCCAAGTTACCTACGTTTCACCCTGTTTACCCTCGTTTAACCCAAATTACCCACGTTTCACCCTGTTTACCCTCATTTAACCCAAGTTACCCACGTTTTACCCTGCTTACCCTCGTTTACCCCCAAGTTACCCACGTTTCACCCTGTTTACCCTCGTTTACCCCCAGTTACCCACGTTTTACCCTGTTTACCCTCGTTTACTCCAAGTTACCCACGTTTCACCCTGTTTACCCTCATTTACCCCAAGTTACCCACGTTTCACCCTGTTAACCCTCATTTACCTCAAGTTACCCACGTTTCACCCTGTTTACCCTCATTTAACCCAAGTTACCTACGTTTCACCCTGTTTACCGTCATTTAACCGAAGTCACCCACGTTTCACCCTGTTTACCCTCGTTTACCCCAAGTTACCCACGTTTCACCCTGTTTACCCTCATTTAACCCAAGTTACCCACGTTTCACCCTGTTAACCCTCATTTACCTCAAGTTACCCACGTTTCACCCTGTTTACCCTCATTTAACCCAAGTTACCCACGTTTCACCCTGTTTACCCTCATTTAACCGAAGTTACCCACGTTTCACCCTGTTTACCCTCATTTAACCCAAATTACCTACGTTTCACCCTGTTTACCCTCATTTACCCCAAGTGACCTACGTTTCACCCTGTTTACCCTCGTTTAACCCAAATTACCCACGTTTCACCCTGTTTACCCTGTTTTAGATTTTAGACATTATAAATTTTAAATTTTAGAATAGAATGTAGAATACGCAATTCAGCTCTATGAGTTGCAAAGTATTTTAATAAAGTACCTACCTACCTACCTACCTACCTACCCTCACTTAACCCAAGTTACCGACGTTTTACCCTGTTTACCCTCGTTTACCTCAAGTTACCCACGTTTCACCCTGTTTACCCTCGTTTACCCCAAGTTACCCACGTTTCACCCTGTTTACCCTCGTTTACTCCAAGTTACCCACATTTCACCCTGTTAACCCTCATTTAACCCAAGTTACCCACGTTTTACCCTATTTACCCTCATTTACCTCAAGTTATCCACGTTTCACCTTGTTTACCCTCATTTACCCCCAAGTTACCCACGTTTCACCCTGTTTACCCTCATTTAACCCAAGTTACCCACGTTTTACCCTGTTTACCCTCATTTACACTTAGTTAACCACGTTTCACCCTTTTAACCCTCATTTAACCCACGTTACCCACGTTTCACCCTGTTTTCTCATATTTGCACCAAGTTACCCACGTTTTGCCCGGTTTACCAACGTTTAAAATATGTCTCTCCTTTTACCTCCTTTATACCCCCTTGTCACCTTTTTCACCCGAGGTTTCCACATATTTATTCCAATAACCCGCGTTTCAATCCGTTTACCCACATTTACCCCAAACTGCCCTCATTTCAACCTGTTTAGAGTATAAGTCGTCAGTTTTTAGACCACTTGGAATTGGTTTGAAAGGCATATCTGAAATTGATAATATCCATGGGGTCATACAAGATATTTGAGATTATAACCCACCCATTAATTTTCAATTTGGTAGATTACAGATAACAATATTCCATTTACAACTACTTTTGATATTATTTTAATATTATATAAGCTATTATTAGGATTAATCTTATAAATCTCAGTTAAAATTAATCGGAGGGTTATAAAATAAATAAACCTCTTTCTGGCTTGCTGGTAGCAGGGAAGTGCACCCTAGGCTCGTTGAGTAGAAGCAACAAAAAGCCAAATTGTTTGACGTAACGCCCATCAGTGTCACGCTAACAACCAGTGTTTTTGCTCACTTTAAAGGTGTGATCGCAGGATAATGACGTTGCTTCGACTTTTTCCATTTCTTCTCGGTAGAAAAACTTCATCTCCTCAAAGCGATCGAGGTATATTCTAATTAGTTGAATGTCAGACGGAAATGAAAAAAGCACGTCCTCGTAGAAAGTGATGCACTTCTCGTTGGTAGGACTTTGACAACCCGAAGATTGAAAGCGTTTATTTCTTTCTGAAAATTCCCTTAGGTTTAAGTTTGAGATAATTTCACTTATTTTTAGAAAGTTGTTGCCTTCCAGAACTAAAGTCTCTACCAGATTAACAAGATCCGTAGTGCAGCAGGATTTGTGATATTTCTTGATAGGAAAGAGGTTTGAAATTGATTTTGGTAGACATTCCATTATGACCTCGGATCCAGAGAGGTAACGGCATTGCCTGTCAAAACCTTGGGTAACTTGAGGTAAACGAGGGTAAACAGGGTGAAACGTGGGTAACTTGGGGTAAATGAGGGTAAACAGGGTGAAACGTGGGTAACTTGGGTTAAATGAGGGTAAACAGGGTAAAACGTGGGTAACTTGGGATAAACGAGCGTAAACAGGGTGAAACGTGGGTAACTTGGGTTAAATGAGGGTAAACAGGGTGAAACGTGGGTAACTTGGGGTAAATGAGGGTAAACAGGGTGAAACGTGGGTAACTTGGGTTAAATGAGGGTAAACAAGGTGAAACTTGGGTAACTTAGGTTAAATGAGGGTAAACAGGGTGAAACGTGGGTAACGGGTTAAATGAGGGTAAACAAGGTGAAACTTGGGTAACTTCGGTTAAATGAGGGTAAACAGGGTGAAACGTGGGTAACTTGGGTTAAATGAGGGTAAACAAGGTGAAACGTAGGTAACTTGGGGTAAATGAGGGTAAACAGGGTGAAACGTGGGTAACTTGGGTTAAATGAGGGTAAACAGGGTGAAACGTGGGTAACTTGGGTTAAATGAGGGTAAACAGGGTAAAACGTGGGTAACTTGGGATAAACGAGCGTAAACAGGGTGAAACGTGGGTAACTTGGGTTAAATGAGGGTAAACAGGGTGAAACGTGGGTAACTTGGGGTAAATGAGGGTAAACAGGGTGAAACGTGGGTAACTTGGGTTAAATGAGGGTAAACAAGGTGAAACTTGGGTAACTTAGGTTAAATGAGGGTAAACAGGGTGAAACGTGGGTAACGGGTTAAATGAGGGTAAACAAGGTGAAACTTGGGTAACTTCGGTTAAATGAGGGTAAACAGGGTGAAACGTGGGTAACTTGGGTTAAATGAGGGTAAACAAGGTGAAACGTAGGTAACTTGGGGTAAATGAGGGTAAACAGGGTGAAACGTGGGTAACTTGGGTTAAATGAGGGTAAACAGGGTGAAACGTGGGCAACTTGGGGTAAATGAGGGTAAACGGGGTGAAACGTGGGTAACTTGGGTTAAACAATGGTAAATGGGGTGAAACGTGGATAACTTGGGGTAAATGAGGGTAAGCAGGGTAAAATGTGGGTAACTTGGGGTAAATGTTAGAAAACAGGGTGAAACGTGGGTAACTTGGGGTAAATGGTGACACGCATGTCTGTCAAGTAACGATATGTAAATTAGAAGTTCGGGACGCTTGGTGGATCTAACATGGATGCATTGCCCAAGTTCTGAACTGCTCCCCATTGGAAGAAAAACGCGCCTGAGGTAACGGAGATGACTATTTACTTCTCCGCCCAATCACCTTGTCTTAGTATTTAAGAACCTGGGGATGGACAGGGAAAAGGGAACGCAAATTCCCATTAACTTCCCGAGGAACTACAAGGTGACAGCGGTTCCACGCAAAAAGTATTTGCTCACGTAGTCGAGCTAATCTTCTTATCCTCAGGTATGCGAAAAGCCCGTAGGATAGA
>CAXIQD010000178.1:0-104000 GCA_964030785.1 Siderastrea siderea | reverse complement strand
GACCGGGGGTGGAGAATGCCATCTTTCTCGGCAGGAAATCGTGCAGTGCTTTTGGGCAACTGCGTTTTTCTTGGCGGGAAATCGCATGACCATCGTCGTTTTTGAAAAAGAGGTTTCTTTTAAAAAGCTTAAGTTTATTTAGCAAAACGATTGTTCGACAATACTGTAGTTTTAAACTTGAGAAAAAAAAAACGTCTAATATCTATAAATGGAAAGAAAAAGTACAAAAGAATACTGGTAGAAGGCGAAAAGTGCAAGTTACGAAAGCTGCCTTCAAAGGACTTTATCGCTTTGTTTTCTTCACGGCGGAGAGCTTGCCTTGTTCTGAAACACAACCGAGTAAGTGAAGTTTTTAAAGGGTTTAAGGTGCATGATTTTGAGTATTACGGTCAAAGAAATTACATTTTGAAATGGAAATTTAATTTATGTCATTAGAAATGTGTCATTTACTTTTGACTTTAAAAAATTATTAGAAAACGCGCTCAGATTTGTGACAGATGTAGTCTTGAATATTTTGCCATGCACGGCTGATTTCACTCGCGTGGACGGACCCACCGCCGTGCTGGAAGTGTAACGCGAGTTGCATTTAAGTATAAACCCTTAACGGGTTTTCGAATAAACTTTTTCAAAAGTGATTTCTCTGTTTATTATTTTGTGCTTGTTTATTCATAACAGTTGGTCAAAGCACAGTCGCAAGGCAACTGCACAAGCATCACTTACGGCGAATAATTGCTTTCAATTTTAACTGTCGGGTCGGTTTGTGCAATTGTCGATTTTCTTGTCCTAGAAGTTTTCAATGGTAATAATCTTTTAAGCGAAGCAGTTGTCGGTTTAAAGCTATTTTATCCGAAAAGCTTCCGAAAAAAGTTTTTTGCATTCCTCAAAGCGCCTAACTTTACATAGGCTTACTTCGCATCCGCAAAACTTATGCCATAATTTAAAGCGTGTTTGGTGTTTGTTTGTTATCAATCTTGATGGTATAAATTTTTTACCAGACTAATAGTGGCAGTTCATGTTATTTGTCAACTGAACATCTGAACGCGATCAAGATAACTCATTTACTTCAGAATAAGTTTTATTTTGTTGTTGTAAATGAGCGCCGTTTCAAATTCATTCAAGTGAACAGCCAATAATCCAAGGAGATTTGACAAGCCTTGACAGTTAATGGCAGGATATGGAAACATTGCAAAAACCAAGCAAGACGGCTCCTGAGTAAAATATGTGTTCAGTTTGATGCCCGAAAAAAATCAAGCTGTGCTCAGCCTCTAGAATGACCTTTCGAGCTTGGTTTTACAGAACAGATCCTCAAAATATTGGAGGACAATTCGGAACACCGTTCGGGCTTTTTGAGAAACACTTTTCGAAAGCAAACGAGCCAAAGAAAGCCCCGAAATTTATTTCAGACCGAAAAGTTTCAGGACTATTTTTGAGAAACGAGAACCAGTTTATTCGTTGGCGGCTCCGCTTTTAGGCATGGCTAAACTATATATTAGCTAGAGGGTTAAATTAGTTTTACAATTTACAATTAACCATGCTCAGACAAAAGGAGACGTCTTCTGAAATTAAAACAAAGTTAGATGCAAGCCCCAAATATATTATGTAATATTCCAATATTATTTGCAGTTTCCCGAATAATTTCTCGAGGTTCCCGATTGCCGGCAATATCTTCAGATTCCCGAATAAATTTTGCGGTTCTCCCGAAACAAATATTCTTAGAGTTAGCACCCCCCAACACTATATAGAGTACTGTATTCGCGACGGCAAATTCTAGGTTACCCTAAAAAGTCACGTCTTATCGACGATAATGTAATTGTACATGCACCTGGGAAGATGACTAACTTTCCATGTTACGACATAAAAAGCAAAAGCACCAGGATGCTCAAATACAAGAACTTATCAAACCTAATGACCCTGTACAATTTTGGTCCACTCTAAAAACGATCTCTAAATCGACTTCCACTACTGCCGATTCTAATATCCCTATAGATGAACTGTTCAAACACTTCCAACAATTAACTCAGCTCCAGGAGAGAAAACCTTTTCCAAATCCCAGGAGATTATTATGGAAGACCTGAAATGTAATGAACAGTCTCTAATGCGATTTAATGAACTCGATAGTCCTTTCACGGAGGAAGAAATCAAAAACGGCATTAAAAAACTGAAAAACAAAAAGGCGGCCGGTACCGACCGAATACGAAATGAAATGTTAAAAAGTGGCTGTCACTTCTTGATGACCTCATTGAAAAAATTGTTTAATCTTATACTCGAGGCAGGAACCTTTCCGGATTGTTGGTCCATGGGACTAAGTACTCCTGTCTTTAAGTCAGGGGAAAAGTCAAACCCGACTAATTACAGAGGCATCTGCGTGACCAGCTGTCTAGGAAAACTGTTTACAGTTCTTTTGAATACCAGACTGACTTTCGTCAGAAGTCAGACTTTATTACATCCCTCACAAATTGGATTCCTAGAGGGATTTCGAACAACAGATCATATTTTCTCTTTACGTACCCTAATTGATAAATATGTTACCAACGCTAACAACGGAAGACTGTTTTGCTGTTTCATAGATTTTCAAAAGGCTTTCGATTCTAAATGGAATGATGGTCTGCTTTCTAAGCTGATTTCTTATAAAATGGGTGGACGCTTCTATCAATTAATATCAGAAATGTACTGCAGATCCAAATGCGCCATAAAATGCGGAAATCGAAGAACCAAATTTTTCGACTACAACAGGGGTGTAAGACAAGGATGTATCCTCTCCCCCTTGCTGTTTAATTTATATCTAAACGACAATCCTTTTCTTTTAGACAACTCATGTGATACTGACTCAATTATTCTGCCAAATGGGCTTTCGCTAAATTGTTTAATCTATGCAGGTGATTTAGTTTTAATATCCCGAAGTGCTTCCGGCCTTCAAAAGCAAATCGACATTCTCCAAAACTATGTCGAAAATGGCTCTTGAAAATTAATCCTCACAAAACAAAGGTACTAATTTTTCAAAAACAGAACCATAAAGCCACCCGGGATAAACATTCTTTCTTTTTAAATGGAAACCAAATTGTCAATACTCCTGAATACACCTACCTAGGAACAACATTCAATTCGAATGGGAGCTTTGCCACCTCCTAAAAGAATTTAGTAGAAAAGTCTAGACGTTCCGTATTTGCTTGTAAAAGATATATATTGAATTCAACAAACTCTCTATATCCAAATGTAATTTCTTGTTTGATGCCTTATTTGCCCCCGTTCTTCTATACAGTTCGGAAGTATGGGGGGCATATGATAGCCTCAATCTCAAAAAATGGGAGAAAGACCCCACTGAGCGTTTTCACTCACAGTTTTACAAATCATACCTTGGCCTAAACAGAAGAGCACCAAACGTCGCAGCACGAAATGAAACTGGAAGACTCCCTCTCAAGTTAATTGTCGTCTCTAATATAATAAAGTTTTGGCTTCACCTACTAAAGCTTCCGAGCTCAAGCGTTGCTGGACAATGCCTTCAAATATCAACCCAATTGGCAGACTCTGGAAAAAATCCTTCATGCCTACAATGTATGATTTGCTGAAACAATATAGTAACAGTTTTCACTCCGATTTCCAAGCTATGATTGATGCTAATGGGGATGAACTAAGAACTAAACAGTACCGATCCAAAGTAACTGAAAACTTTAAAAATGACTTAAAAATTCATCAATATGAGATGATCAGATGCAACAAAAGACTTACCTTTTACTCTACCTTCAAAACAGATGTAACTACCTCTAACTCACTAGAACTCATTACAAACCAGAAACATCAGCGGGCAGTAGCAAAACTTAGGGCAGGTAATCATAACCTAAGAATTGAAACTGGAAGACATTCCACCCCTAAACTCCCTGAGCATCTGAGAATCTGTCAATACTGCAGCTCAAACGAAGTTGAAAACGAAGCACACTTCGTCTTATTTTGCAACAAATGTGACACAATTAGAAATTCTTTAGTGGAAGATATCATTAGCAAATATCCCGAATTCGATTATTTAAATGCTAATAACAAAATTGTTTTTCTCTTTAATAGTACTGATGCTTTCATTTGTAAAAGATTAGGTCACTTCATTTACGAAGCTTTTTCATTAAGAAATGAATCATTAGATACAAGAATTGTAAATTAACCGCTTTCGTTACTTTAATTTTATACTTTTTTTTCTTCAATCTTTTTTTTTTTAATGTGCAATACCATTTGTAATTGGGAATGCAAATAAACTGTTGTTGTTGAATCTTATAGCCAGGACCAAACCTATTCAACGGAAAGAAATTCTTTAACTTTAACTCTTTACCAAATATCTCCTTGATCTGATTTGTAATAATTTCACAAGAGCTAAATAAAGTGTGATTTTTAGCCGTGTACACCAGTAGCGTGCGCCAGGCCTTGGCAATACAACCTGTAATGTTTAATGTTAACATTGCAGCTGTCCTACAGGGCTAGTTAGGAGAATCACCTTTCTAATGCTTCTTTCAGCTTGGACAGTGGCATATCGTCCTCCAGCTCTATATCCAGCTCAGATTTTGTTTTCCTTTTTGCTTTACTCTTGGCTTCTTCCTTCCTCTCACTTTCCTCGTCCTCCTCACTATCACTGCTGTCCTTCTGTTTGGTCTTCAGATAATCTTCCCACTGGTCTGGCTGAAAATCATCAGCTTCATTCAGTATACAGTAGATGAATAAGCAGGTTAGTTCTAAAAGACTGTGGTTTAGGAACTTGTGGTGCTGCGTAGGTGGGCAAGTAAAACAAGGTAGTTTGGATTTAGCAACTCAGTTGTTAAGGTAGGCTGACCACCGCAAAGAAAGTTTGCCCTTTGCTTCAGGAAATTTAGGGCGAATCTTAACAACATTTTCAATGTGGAAAACACAAAAGCCATACTAATCCTGTTAGCACTCGAATAAGTTTACACTACTGTTGCTAATGAATTCTCACCTGATAGGTCTTCACAAACAAATCCATGCATATCTTCACTGTATCTTTTCTACACATGCACTGAAAAATATCAAATCAGGGCACATGTCATCAGGGTACAATTGGTCAAGGTGTACTCAAAGAGGATTGTCTCCTTGTTTATGGGTAAACGGGTCCTGTACACCTATTTCATGATCCAAATGCGCAAAACTTATTGACCTTAAAATGTGACCTGAGACATGACAAATTTTAAGGCTTCGCATTCCTTCTATGTTCCCTTTGGCAATCTATTTTGCACTCCCTAGTTTTCCTTGTTCCCTTTCTAAGGTTTCTTTTGTCCAGTACCGCACTCAAATAAAATACTTCTAATAACCAATGAGTGTAGTTTGAAAATTCTCAACAGAACAAAATATTATTTTATAAAGAAATAAGCATGAAAGCCAGGACAGTACCTCTTAATCTCTTTTGGAGGCTTCCTTTGATAGTTTAGGTGAGAGCACTTTACAACTCCACGTCCAGTATATGTTGAGCTCTTCTTCATGTAGCTTGTCTTGGGAAATGATAAATTTAACATTTAAATGGTAAACACTTACCACTTGTGCTCTCTTTCCATAATTGATCCATCTTTCAGATGCAAAATTAGTTGATTCGGCACAGTTAAAACCATTGTTAAATCCACAGTGGTAACCATATGGAAATGTGATCATGAATTCACCAGCTTCTTGTGTGATCTGTAAATTAAGAACCAACTGTGTGAGCTTTCAATAAAGAAAAAAATGGTTACCTGTAATGTCAATAAAACTCTATTTGAGGCAGATAAAATTCATAAGCTTTAGACAAACTGAAAACAGAATACTACAAAATACAGTTACAATGTACTACTCTACATTACTGTTTAGCATTTTCCTCTTTACCCCCACACGAGGGTTTTCTACCATACTGATCCTAGTAGTATACAGGACACATGACACAAGCATACATCAAGTAATATCACCAAGCCCACCAGTCTCCTTGCAGTTCAGAGCATCTGAGTTTTTAGCCTGTGTGCAGACGTCTCCTAGTTCCTTTGCTTCATGCGGTTCCTTCCACTTTTACTGAAGCTCAGATGATGGCTTAAAAGGTATTTTTATGGGCAATAATTTGCCCTATTTCAGGTGTGAAACATCGAAATTTTGGCTAGATTTTTTCCTCACAAAACTTGATTTGCTAAGAAACCATGAGCTGTGATTTCCCATTATTATTAACTGTTATGCGAGAATTGAGTTTTCAATGTCATGGAATGTGACTTTGTAGCCACCAAACAAAATAAATTTTTAAGCAAAGTGACTGTTTTATCTTGTGTGAAACACAATCTGCACCACTCTATACTCCCTCTCAGATGCTTCCATGTAGCTTCACTCTTGTGACACACACACCGCTTACAACATTACTTACAGTTATCATAGAGATGTCAAACCTTAGTTTAATACCTTGTTGTAAGGAATTGAAAACTTGTGCAGTACTTGAGGAGAGATGATAGTCATTTTGTGTCGAAGGAATTGAGAACAGCTTTGGAAACTTCCAGGAAAGAAACCTGCCAGACAATAGATGTGAATAGCATGGTTATGTAATGTCATAGTTATGTGTCATACCATGTAGAGTTCAAGGGTTGTTTTGGTCTGAAATAGCCTAATTATGTTTTTCTTTTTTGTACTGACTGCAAATAGGGTATAAATGTAACCATTTGGATCTAAAAAGGGGGAAAATCTTATGGTTTTTGTTTTTTCATGATTATTATTTTTTTGTTTCTCTCCCCCTGAGTGGCTGGTCTTGCTTGAAGGTGTACTTAATTGACAACTGATTTTGAATTGTAAATTTGTAAATGGTTTGAACCCAGGAGTCTTATAATTTGGTAAATTGTGATCGTCCAGGTGAGTGTAGCCCTGAGAAGAACATCTGAGGTGACACTGACTGACGTTTCGACAACCTGAACGGAAGTCATCATCAGAGTAAAGTGAACTGTGAATCGTCAGTAGATGTTTAAGTCTCTGGTCGTTGTCCTCATTGGTCCACAACCTCATGATGTTGTTGGTTGTCTGTCAGTTAAACCGTGATGTTATTGGCTGATTGGTGCGTTTCGGTCTGTCTTTTGTTAGTCAAATGTCCGTTGGTTTATTGTTAGTCAAATAGGTCGGTTTGTCTATTGTTTGTCTGTTTTGTTATTGCCGACAACCAGTCATTTGTAAGGTGGAGGTAGCTGTTGGCAACAGTGCAGTGGTGTTTGTTCTAAGTTAGTAAACCAGCTTTCCAGAGTGATTCGTTGCTAAGTCCTTACTGTAGGTAATGCATTCAGCAGAGCCCCAGTGAGTCGATTGTGTGGTTTGTTTTTAAATGGTACTCAGCAATATGATTGTTGATATCACCATTTCTAGCCACTTGTTTGTTTTCGAATTTGAACATCCGACTGACTGAACACATCAGTAAATGTCACCTCAAACAGTCCTTCTCAGGACTACACTCACCCGGACAATCACAATTTACCGAATTATGATTTTGAATAATATTATTGAGTGGGCAACAGCCTGTGCTTTTGGATTAATGTTACCCACCAGCAGCTAGTCTCTCCAGGCGCTGACCATGCTCAGGAGGAATGGCATACCTATTGATGAATAAAATTTGCTTTAAATTATAAGAACATTCAATTTCTGAGGGTATAACTAGCCAGTGGATCTAGGGAAGAGACCCATAGGGCGGATTTTTTTAAAATTCTAATTTGTTTTCTGCCCCCACCCCCACCCTCTCACTTAGACTTCTGGACCTGTCAGCCAGCAGTCCATGATACATTTGTCCTCTTTTGTGGGACCAGGGAGGCCAGGGGGCTGGGAACTGAGGCCCACACTGATACTGGGGGGAAAGGGGTTCAGGAAAAGAAGGGTAAACAGTATTTGTCAGATGAAGGGAAACAGGAGAAACAGAAAAGAAAGCACAATATTGCATCAATAGCAAAAACAGTCAATGACAGTACAGCAAACTAGCCAGCAATGCAGGCATTTTCTTGGCCGGGGGGGACACGCGAGTGCCAAAATCTCGGTTAATCGTAGCCGCCATGTTGGATTTGCCAAAGCTTAGCTTTTTCTACTCTCCCCAATCTTCCTCTTCTTTTAAAATCCAAGATGGCGGCTATAGCGTTCGCTCGCCCCAAACATATGTCTGCTTAGCAGGCTACATAGGAATCAGATTTGCGGACAATTGCAACAGACTGTGGCACAACATATGTTGTGATTACTTACCATGTTTTAGGAGCTCCAAAATGCAGGTAGTTAATACTGTACAAATCCATGTCTTCAGTGTGCCAGGCAAATGTGGCTTTCCACATCCCAAAGTACAGATAAGGAGTGTTGACTCCCTCGATATGCACTCCATACTTATCCTCAATTAAGTCTAGAATTGTTCCCAATTTCCCTATGTTCCACTCTTCAACATCTTTGTCATAGATAGTGCCTGGGATATCGGCCGCATAAATTGGGTTGTTAAATGTCAGATTTTTCCAGTACTTTCTTTCAATCTCATCTGCATCCCCAGAAGGAGGTTTGTGTCTAAAAACAAGTAGCAACATGCATAATATTATACCCTCCTCACTGACTTCCTTTTATTTCTTATTGTGCAAGCTGGGAGAATTTGTTTATTATTTAACAGGGGTCTATCTAGTTTTGCAGTGTTTTTTAATTTTTGCAGTACGATTTTTCACGATTATTTATCGGCAAATGCGTTCTTTGTCCCTAATAATCGTGAAAAGAGGTACTTTGTAGTTATTAATCGAGAAACGCGGGAATTGCGATTAATAATAGTGCATCTTACAGTTAATAATCGAAAACCCCACGATTATTAACTACGTCTGACAGATTCTACAGTTAATAATCGTACATTGCGCGATTATTAATCGCAAGTGACGGTCGATGTAGTTATTAATCGCAAGTTGCTGACCTTGGGCGAAAAGACCATAGAAAAACACATTTGACTTTACCAGCCGCCATTGCGAAAGAAAATTCAAACCCAAGCAGAACTCTTCACGGGGCTTGTTGTAAAATAAAAACAACGAAAGTTGGTTCTTGAAGTGACAAAGTCTCCTCGCGTATTTAGTTTTACTTCGGTAAGCCGTTTAGAAATGGTATTTTCCTTTCCTTTCTCTCTTCGACGAAGCACGACGCGAGCAAGATCGAGGAAGTCATGGATAAGAACAGCGCGTGACAGATGCATGCCGAGTGAGTGATTTAAAATTGTCAACTTCCAAACGACGCTGAACTCTTCAAAATCTCCAATACAGGAAAGGAAAATAACTATTTCATCAATCGAAAGTTCAATTCATTTTTCACTCGAATATTTTTTTCGATATGACATTTTTTTAATGCGAACAATCACACGAACAAAACCATCGCGATCCGATGCAAAGCGAGCGATACAAAGAAAAGTGATTAACCCTCATGAAAGTCGGCACTCCTTCAACCACCTAAACACACAAGGAAATCAGATTACCATTATACAAAAGATAAATTTATTTGCTTGGACATTTCAACAACTTGACTTTGTTTGTTTTTCTTTTCATGTCAACAATCTGGCAACCATAATTTCAAACGCCGTAAAACTGAAAGCCGTGCCTGAAATTCACAAATTGATCACGACGTAAACAAACCATTATAATAAGAAAACGCGTCGGAAATTTCGCAGTGGAAAGGAGTTTTATTAATCACTTTTGAATCCTTACATATTCTGATTGAACATAAAATAATTTTCCAGCGCAAACATTTCCATTCACGAGCGGAAAAACCAAAAGCCACAAAAAGGTCCAAGGGTTATTTATGGAGCTCCATTTCCGCCAAAATTCGATGTTTATATTTGACATTCGACTTGTTGTATTTTATGCTATATCATACAAGGCGTCATTCAACTTTGTTGATTTCTGGTTCAACCTTTCCCATTGCAAATGGTACTTTACGTTTTTGACATTCAGCATTACGAATTTGGCATGCTAAATTGACGATTTCTCCTCTTTCTTATAAGAATGTCAACCATGGGCATTTAACTTTCGAAGTTTCGTTTTCAACACCTTAGATTACGTCTCGATTTTGATACTACGAAGTTGCGACATCCAACTTCTTGTATTCGGCTTCGTTTGACATCCTTCCGCAATCCAACAAGGGATAACATCGCGGGCGCAGCTAACCCCCGCCCCCTCCCCAAGGTGGAAGTTGGCAACAATCCCTCCAGTAGAGTGGAGTAGCGAGAATTTACCCTACCCCATGACGGTCAAATGTTTGTCGTTTCAACATGGCGGAAGGAACGAAGTAAACGCTGTTCTAAACCATTTTGTGTAATTTCTGCAATGACTACAGAATGAAGTAAGTAACCATTTGTTTTTCTTATATATTGTGCTTACCTGCATTGACATATTTATAGATAAATTAATTTTTTTATGATTGAATACGTCTTTGACCTTGTTGCGTTCGATGTTTACTAATACCGTGTTATTTACTCTTATCCGTCTCTTGTCATCCTCGTTCCTTTTGGATTTTTGGTATCTATTTCGTATTTTTTTGAAGCAAAGCATTATTCTTAGGTTTTAAGGCAATAGTATGTTGCAAGTTTAAAAAAGACTCAAAATGTTACGTTGCTATTCTTGTATGTAACGGAAGACTATGTAAAATTCCCAGGCCAAAACATCCGAATTAAGAAATTTTCCTTTCCTTAATAATATGTAAATATCATTAATGAGCTTAACAGGTTACTGGTGGGCTCCTGGTATTATTGAATAAATTATATGTGTGCTTCAGTCAACAGATGTCAGCTGACATACCCTATTTGTGTGATGCTATAAGAGATATCATAAGGGATCTTGACAGATTTGAAGCGACGGGGGGTCCATCAAATGACCTTCAGCCTTTAATCAGTAAACTTGATTTTGTGCAAAGAATAGCTGTTACCCTGGATGTGGATGAAGTGGTTACAGAGTACGTTGGGTCTGCCTACAGGAAGTTAGTCGAGAGTGAACAAAGTAATCAATTGCAAGCTGGATACCAAGCTCCATTGAACTGTAGTGGAGGACGAGGAAGACCGTCTTTTGAAATAAGTGAGGAGCAGCTACAATTTTTGCTTGAACAAGGTTTTCAAGTAAAGGACATAAGTAGCATTCTTGGGGTTAGTTGCAGGACTGTCGAGAGGAGGATGTCAAGCTTTGGCTTGAGTGTATCAGGTACTAAACTGTACATGTGCAAGTGTACAACATTGACAATTCATGTAAAATGTTATTGTCACACTGTCAGCCCAGTCAAAATGTTTGTTAGTAGTTGGCAAGATGCCTGGAGTAGTAGGCAGCAGGAGTCAAAGCCTTTTCACCAATGACTGCTGTGCCTTGCGTACAAGGGAGATCCGCAGACATGCTCCCCGAAAAATGTTGAAAATATTTGCTTCAAATAACTCTAGTGCATTTTGGGGGGATAAAATCAGCTTCTATTTTACAGCTTTTAAATAACACTTATGAAGAGCATTTTTTCAAATCCCAGTTGTTTTCCACTAGAAGGTTTAGGCAAGTACCATTACTTGCTAACAATGTAAATTTAAAAAAATGTATATATAAAATT
The DNA here is from genome assembly GCA_964030785.1 of Siderastrea siderea. Taxonomy (NCBI): domain Eukaryota; kingdom Metazoa; phylum Cnidaria; class Anthozoa; order Scleractinia; family Rhizangiidae; genus Siderastrea; species Siderastrea siderea. The sequence goes on along the minus strand of CAXIQD010000178.1, from coordinate 92,456 downwards.
ATAAACGAATAAACAATGAAGAGATTGTTTCACTTATCCTAGGAGTGCTCTATGCATGAATATGCAGAGCTAAACACAAATTTAAAGATAGAAAGTAATTGTAACTCGAGTTTCACGCACTAAGCGATGATCGTTTATAATTTTATATATACATTTTTTAAAATTTACATTGTTAGCAAGTAATGGTACTTGCCTAAACCTTCTAGTGGAAAACAACTGGGATTTGAAAAGATGCTCTTCATAAGTGTTATTTAAAAGCTATAAAATAGAAGCTGATTTTATCCCCCCAAAATGCACTAGAGTTATTTGAAGCAAATATTTTCAACATTTTTCGGGGAGCATGTCTGCGGATCTCCCTTGTACGCAAGGCACAGCAGTCATTGGTGAAAAGGCTTTGACTCCTGCTGCCTACTACTCCAGGCATCTTGCCAACTACTAACAAACATTTTGACTGGGCTGACAGTGTGACAATAACATTTTACATGAATTGTCAATGTTGTACACTTGCACATGTACAGTTTAGTACCTGATACACTCAAGCCAAAGCTTGACATCCTCCTCTCGACAGTCCTGCAACTAACCCCAAGAATGCTACTTATGTCCTTTACTTGAAAACCTTGTTCAAGCAAAAATTGTAGCTGCTCCTCACTTATTTCAAAGAGACGGTCTTCCTCGTCCTCCACTACAGTTCAATGGAGCTTGGTATCCAGCTTGCAATTGATTACTTTGTTCACTCTCGACTAACTTCCTGTAGGCAGACCCAACGTACTCTGTAACCACTTCATCCACATCCAGGGTAACAGCTATTCTTTGCACAAAATCAAGTTTACTGATTAAAGGCTGAAGGTCATTTGATGGACCCCCGTCGCTTCAAATCTGTCAAGATCCCTTATGATATCTCTTATAGCATCACACAAATAGGGTATGTCAGCTGACATCTGTTGACTGAAGCACACATATAATTTATTCAATAATACCAGGAGCCCACCAGTAACCTGTTAAGCTCATTAATGATATTTACATATTATTAAGGAAAGGAAAATTTCTTAATTCGGATGTTTTGGCCTGGGAATTTTACATAGTCTTCCGTTACATACAAGAATAGCAACGTAACATTTTGAGTCTTTTTTAAACTTGCAACATACTATTGCCTTAAAACCTAAGAATAATGCTTTGCTTCAAAAAAATACGAAATAGATACCAAAAATCCAAAAGGAACGAGGATGACAAGAGACGGATAAGAGTAAATAACACGGTATTAGTAAACATCGAACGCAACAAGGTCAAAGACGTATTCAATCATAAAAAAATTAATTTATCTATAAATATGTCAATGCAGGTAAGCACAATATATAAGAAAAACAAATGGTTACTTACTTCATTCTGTAGTCATTGCAGAAATTACACAAAATGGTTTAGAACAGCGTTTACTTCGTTCCTTCCGCCATGTTGAAACGACAAACATTTGACCGTCATGGGGTAGGGTAAATTCTCGCTACTCCACTCTACTGGAGGGATTGTTGCCAACTTCCACCTTGGGGAGGGGGCGGGGGTTAGCTGCGCCCGCGATGTTATCCCTTGTTGGATTGCGGAAGGATGTCAAACGAAGCCGAATACAAGAAGTTGGATGTCGCAACTTCGTAGTATCAAAATCGAGACGTAATCTAAGGTGTTGAAAACGAAACTTCGAAAGTTAAATGCCCATGGTTGACATTCTTATAAGAAAGAGGAGAAATCGTCAATTTAGCATGCCAAATTCGTAATGCTGAATGTCAAAAACGTAAAGTACCATTTGCAATGGGAAAGGTTGAACCAGAAATCAACAAAGTTGAATGACGCCTTGTATGATATAGCATAAAATACAACAAGTCGAATGTCAAATATAAACATCGAATTTAGGCGGAAATGGAGCTCCATAGTTATTAACTACGCTTGTAATTATATAGCTGCAGTGGTTGCATTTTCAGGTTATGAAAAGTATTTTCAGGTTAGCAATGCAATAATTGTATAATAGCTTCGTTCTCCTTCTTTAAGTGACCGTTCACATAACCACAACGGAAAAGAACTCTATTTATAGCCCTTCGGTATTCCTTTCGCCGCGAGTTGAAATTGAAATATGAGAACATGCCGTGTAATGATGTGATATGCAAATTTCATTGAGAATATTCGCTTAATACGTTTCGCTTTGTGTTTGCAAAAAGTTGGTTTGCTGGAAGAGTGTTAAACTGTCTCCAAAAGTAACGTTTTATAGCATGAACTCCGATCCAAACGTAGTCGACGTGAACTCTGGAGTTCATAGCAGTGTTACACAACACGCGGGGATTAGTCTCAGCCGCTACTGATCTGGCTAGGCTTCAGGAACTGAAAAGAAAGCTTACGTTTTCAAATTTTTTTTCGTAAATATTCCACCGAGCGAAACTGTTTCATGGATGTTCTTTTCAACCACGCACAATATTCAACGTTCCGTTTTTCGTCTTACGTTTCGAAGCCAATGTCAGCTCTCTTGTCGTTCGTACATCTTACAGTTAATAATCGTAAACCCCACGAATATTAACTACGTTTGACAGATTCTACAGTTAATAATCGTACATTGCGCGATTATTAATCGCAAGTGACGGTCAATGTAGTTAGTTATTAATCGCGAGTTGCTGACCGTGGGCAAAAAGAGAATTGAAAAACCGAAATGACTTGACCCGCCGCCACCACGAGAAACAAACTCTTCATGAGGCTTGCTGTAAAATAAAAATGACGAAAGTTGGTTCTTAAAGTGACGAAGTCTCCTCGCGTGTTTAGTGTTATTTCGGTAAGTTGTTTACACGTAATGGTGGTATTTTCCTTTTCTTTCTCTCTTCGACGAAGGACGACACGAGCGGGATCTCAGAAGCCATGGACAAGAACAGTGCGATAGATGCAAATTGAACGATTAAATTGGCAACCTAAAAACGAAACTGAGCTCTTCAAGTCCTTCAATACAGGAAAGGAAAATAACTACTTCAGCATTCGAAAGTTCGACTCATTTTCACTCGAATATTTATTCTTCTGTTTCGTGGGTTTATTGTTCAAACACGCACTCGTCGAAGCAAATGAACTGCAAACGAGTCAAATTTATTTCGTCAAAAATGGCGAAAAGTTTTTTTGTTGTTCAATAAAACTATACAAACTAACAAAACGTTTTAAACTGTCTGTTTTAAGCGGCTAAGACATCGAGACTTCATGCATGATAATTTAAGTCATAACTTTTCAACCACTCTAATCTCCGAGTCAATGGCGCCAAATTTCGTTTTGCGCGGGAAAAATCAGAACACGGAAAGGCAAGCAAGCTGAGTCAAAACGGACAACGTAATGGATTGTTTACAAGCATTACAATCCATTAACCTGGTAATCAGACTAATCCCGCTTATTATAAAGAAAATAGGCTTACCTCTGTTATTGGCGCCGTTTGCACGTGTAAACCTACCACAGATTTCGGGCCATGTCCAGTACGCAAATTACTCTTCTTAACAAGTCCGGTCCTTCAAATTCGTTCTTCAGTTGTCACCAGTGATTTAAATAGCTGTTCAATGAGTTCATTTGACGTATGTTTTCCAAGCCTCCACTTCTTCCATGTTGCAGAGAACAGTCCTTGACACTCTTTCTGTCTTTGCAAATAGTTCCCGCCGATGGATTCATTTCAGTTTCTATCGATTTCAAGTTGGCCTTTGTCAGAAAAAATTCTTCGTTCGAGTCGAAAACATTCAAACGAGAAGTCCGACACATGGAGTATTTTACTGCCCTATTCTTTAAACTGTGTCCTGTAAACAGTTGACTTGCCACAGAGATTTCAACAGCAGTGCACGAAAGCACGTTGAGTCGGCAGATGTTTATACTGAAGTGAACCGGCAGTTCTTTGATCGCATTGAATTCAAGCTGCCGTATTAAACTTTCCCTTTCAAGACAGTCTCATTGGAAATTTAAAATTTCACTAAGCCTTAGCTTGGTTAATTTCTACCGGCAGAATTACCAGCAAAATAAGCAGCCCTCGTTGTGATCTGATTCTCCAAAGTTCAATGCTTCGAATGTCCACTTTGACAGATCAAGGTAGCTGTCAAAATGTGACTAATCACAGCGCTAGCTGTTTAGCTAGCTGTCAAAGTTCTATTCCAAGGGAAAAAGAACCCATTTAAGTGTTGTCCAAGTCGCTCGGGTCACGAAATTCTCCAGTCTAAATCGAGTGTTCTTATTGGGTAATTTTTGGTCGGGATTTTACAGTACGGACCATTACTATGGAAACGGTCCTTTTTGGATATTTTTTTTTTCGCGCTCCCGCTCCCGCAAAATTCAAACTCCGAAAACGCAAGAAGATTAAAAAAGGAAAGGTTTGGAGCTGGTACAAAACCGGAATGAACGAGGTAAACACCCCTGTTTAGAAAAAGCGCTCTTCAATTAACTTTACCGACTTTTTGATATAAGCAAAACACTCGCCAGCAGTGAATCAAAAAGCATGGCCAACGCTCTTCAGTGACTGTGTGTGTTTATTGTTTTCTTGTACGGCTATTAAGACTGTAAGCTGTAAAGAGCCGCGTAAATCGGCCAACACTTAAACAATAATTATTAAAATTCAGCATTAACAAAAGAGTACGTTTCTCACAAGAAAACCTCTCGGCAAAAAAAACAACTGAAAACTGCAAAACAACTAGCAAACGGCTTTTATCAGCAACTGTAAATCGAAAGAAAACGATCATGTTCTTGTCTAGTTTAATATTGGCCATCGCTTTAGTCAGCGTTTTCCACACGGAACAAATTAAAGCTACACGTTCATGTATTAAACTAACAGTGTACCTTGATCCCTCAGCGAGATTTTTGCTCTTGTAGTGGACATCCTTGAAAATAAGTTTAGCTTGTTCACAAGTTCGCTCTTGCTGTCGCTCGCGCTAAAAACAACTTTGTTAGGTGAGACAAAAATTTGCTCTCAGCATCCACAAAGTTCTCCATAAAGCCACTGAAGCAAACAACTTGCAGTATTTGATGGAGAGGTAATTTCCAGTGTCTTTTTTTCTTAAGTTCGAGTGTTCCTTCGTTTACATTACGGACTAACACGCTGCCACAATTTCCAGTTTGAGAAGCACGTTTCTGAGATTTTATCGCGGCCTTTTCATTATTCTTCTTTTTCCCAAATTGTCTCCGCCCATAACGAAGACGTATTTTCAAATAAAACTGTCTTGTGTTGTAGAGGACGACGAAAAACTGACACATATGTTGGAAGCAGAGCAGTTTTCATTCAAGAGCCACGCAAGTTTTCGCCGATCGACAGCAACGATCATCAAACTGATTCGAAAGCCAGTTAAAATCGCTGGCTTCTCTCCTTGACATCGCGCCGGAAATTGACTTGAATGAACTACCGGAAGTGTTGTTTCGTACGAAAAATGACGTCTCCTATTTCCTTCCACCCGCGGGTGGAAGGAAATAGGAGACGTCTGCACACAGGCTAGAAAAATGATGCCATATAATAAACTACTTACTAACTTCACTTGCTCGGGACCGTACTGAGGAATATTGGCCCTCAATAGAAGTTTGTCTTGTTTCGGACTACCTAGCGGTTTGTTAGACTATCTCGTTGCACGACAATGCAACCACCAAATTTTGTCCTAACTTGGCTAATATAAACTATACTGTCTAAACGTTCTAAACTAAGATGTTTCTCTTGCTTCAATGTATGCTATCACTTCCTGAATAAATCCTCTCAACTGCAAAATAAAAATGAAGACAATGGTTAATTACCTAATTAATACGACTACCATAACCTCATCTCGTACGCATTCAAGCCATGTCATGCACTCACGGCTGGACAGCATTTACAACTCGTTCTGATTAGAACAACTCTCGGTTTTAAGTAGAGTCACGAATCAGAATAAAGCAAGGGGCGACATCATTAATTTGAACGTTCTGTGGTCGAATCGTTTCGGAAAGATTGACTTTTGAGCGAGGTGACTTCGAACTGTTACGGAGATCCTGAGATGCACAGACTCGGCTCAGCAATCCGCGCAATTTTGGTTGGCGCTTTGGTAGTCGATAGCCATCTGTCATCTGATGGATCAGAAAATTACCCCAATCCAGTGGAAATTTTTGCCGGAAAAAAACCGGTCAGCCAGAATCTGTTTCCGAAAAGTAAAGTCACTCGTTTCGACTTTCGAAAGACATTCGCATCAGACACACATACACACACTTGTTCCGCGCGTGTTGTCCAGTCTTTTCGTGACCCACAACACTTAAATGGGTTCTTTTTGCCTTGGAATACAACTTTGACAGCTAGCTAAACAGCTAGCGCTGTGATTGGTCACATTTTGACAACTAGCGCTCTAACTGGTTACTATAGACTCGCCTGCTACCTTGATCTGTCAAAGTGGACATTCTAGGCACTGAACTTTGGAGAATCAGGTCACAACGAGGGCTGCTTATTTTGTTGGTAATTCTGCCGGTAGAAATGAACCAAGCCTAAGGCTTAGTGAAATTTTAAATTTACAATGAGACTGTCTTGAGAGGGAAAGTTACGGCAGCTTGAATTCAATGCGATCAAAGAACTGCCGGTTCACTTCAGTATAAACATCTGCCGACTCAACGTGCTTTCGTTCACTCCTGTTGAAATCTCAGTAGCAAGTCAACTGTTTAAGTTAGTTAGTTTATGCACAGCACACTGTTTAAAGAATAGGGCAAGAAAATACTCCATGTGTCGGACCTCTCGGTTGAATGTTTTCGACTCGACGAATTTTTTGCTGACAACAAAGGCCAACTTCAAATCGACAGAAACTGAAATGAATCCATCGGCGGGGACTATTTGCAAAGACAGAAAGATTGTCAAAGACTGTTCTCTGCAACATGTAAGAAGTGGAGGCTTGTAAAACATACGTATACGTCAAATGAACTCATTAAACAGCTACTTAAATCACTGGTGACAATTGAAGAACCCAATTTAAAGGACCGGACTTGTTAAGAAGAGTAATTTGCGTAATGGACATGGCCCGAATTCTGTAGTACGTTTACACGTGTAAACGGCGCCAATAACAGAGGTAAGCCTATTTTCCTTATTATAAGCAGGATTAGTCTGATTACCAGGTAAATGGATTGTAATGCTTGTAAACAATCCATTACGCTGTCAGTTTTGACTTAGCTTTGCTTGGCTTTCCATGTTCTGATTTTAGCGCGCAAAACGAAATTTGGCGCCATTGACTCGGAGATTAGAGTGGTTGAAAAGTTATGACTTAAATTATGATGCATGAAGTCTCGATGTCTTAGCCGCTTAAAACAGATAGTTTAAAACGTTTTGTTAGTTTGTATAGTTTTATTAAACAACAAAAAATATTTCGCCATTTTTGACGAAATAAATTTGACTTGTTTGCAGTTCATTTGCTTCGACAAGTGCGTGTTTGAACATTAAACCCACGAAACAGAAGAAATATTCGAGTGAAAATGAGTCGAACTTTCGAATGCTGAAATAGTTATTTTCCTTTCCGGTATTGGAGGACTTGAAGAGCTCAGTTTGCTTTTAATTGTCAATTTAATCGCTCAATTTACATCTATCGCGCTGTTCTTGTCCATGGCTTCTGAGATCCCGCTCGTGTCGTGCTTCATCGAAGAGAAAAAGAAAAGAAAATACCGTCCATAACACTAAACTCGCAGGGAGACTTTGTCAGTATAAGAACCAACTTTCGTTGTTTTTATTTTACAACAAGCCTCATGAAGAGTTCTGTTTCTTGTAGTGGCAGCGGGTCAAGTCAGATTTGTTTTTCAATTCTCTTATTGTCCACGGTCAGCAACCCGCGATTAACAACTAACTACATTGACCGTCACGTGGGACTAATACTCGCGCAATGTACGATTATTAACTGTAGAATCTGTCAAACGTAGTTAATATTCGTGGGGTTTACGATTATTAACTGTAAGATGTACGAACGACAAGAGAGCTGACCTTGGCTTCGAAACGTAAAACGAAAAACGGAACGTTGAATATTGTGCGTGGTTGAAAAGAACATCCATGAAACAGTTTCGCTCGGTGGAATATTTACGAAGAAAAATTTGAAAACGTAAGCTTTCCTTTCAGTTCCTGAAGCCTAGCCAGATCAGTAGCGGCTGAGACTAATCCCCGCGTGTTGTGTGACACTGCTATGCCTTTGGATCGGAGTTCATGCTATAAAAAGTTTCTTTTGGAGACAGTTTAACACTCTTCCACCAAACCAGCTTTTTGCAAACACAAAGCGAAACGTATTAAGCGAATATTCTCAATGAAATTTGCATATCACATCATTACACGGCATGTTCTCATATTTCAATTTCAACTCGCGGCGAAAGGAATACCGAAGGGCTATAAATAGAGTTCTTTTCCGTTGTGTTCTTTTCCGTTGTGGTTATGTGAACGGTCACTTAAAGAAGGAGAACGAAGCTATTATACAATTATTGCATTGCTAACCTGAAAATACTTTTCATAACCTGAAAATACAACCACTGCAGCTATATAAGTACAAGCGTAGTTAAGAGCGCTTGTCTGTAAAAATCAAACATAACGTGGCAAGGGTGGAAAATTCGATTTCTTTCATATTTTAATGTTAGATAGGTTAGGGTATAACTAAAATCACTGGATACTTTTTTTGGCAAAATATCCTTTTATTTCAAAGAAAAATGCAAATAACGAACTTCCGTTAAAATCGCCATTTGAAGCAGTAAATTATGACATCAATTTGAGGCGTTCGCGTGCAAAAACAAATGCCTCTGTCGTCTTTTAAACACTCAATTTTACTTTTGCAATCTCTCAAGAGCTTCAAAACTGATTTTGGTAGAAACTGCGTTGTTCTTTGTGTTTGAAATAATTTAATTTTGAAAGTATACATTTCTCATCAGGAAAAGTACTTCGTGAATTAAATTATTTTTCACCATGTGCTAAACCTTCAAATCGATTCAGCTTCTGGCTGTTGAATTAAGAAAAGATGTTCTCAGGATTGCTGTAAAAATTTCTTTGGGCAAATGATTGAGAGCGACGCGAGAGCTTTTCAAAGTTCGTTAAAATGCAGGTTGTTTGACCCTTCTTGGCAACATTCCATTCGCGAGTCACGCACATATTTTAATGTGTTTCGACCCATATGAGATCGAAAACGTCAAACAGAAAAACAGTTCGAAATGCTCTTACCTCATTTGCTGTAGAGGACAGGTCCAGAGGCCATTTCCGAGTGATTCTCTTGCCGTTCGACGTATTTTGGTCCTGTTGATGCCATCCAATGAACACTGCCAACTGGGTCAGTGTATTGTAAACGGTCGAACAGCTCAACAACAACCTTTCTTCCAAAACGTTCGACATCTTTCTACACTGTGACATCTTACTCAACAGTTCAGTTGATTTAATACGAGTGTTGCTCAGTTTTCAGTGCACAAAAGCATTATCAGATTTGATTGCTAAATTGGGACCAAACGTGGATGGCGCCGCGTGCGTATTTGGTTTGTCACGCAATGCGTATCAAAGGCATTTTAGGGGGTATTGGAAGGGCAAAACCTTTTAGGTGAAGTAAGATAACATACAGTGTTCATTGCAGGGATTATTCGTGGTTTTAATGGCGTTGTGTCTTTCTTACTTATTACCAGTGTTGTTACAACCATTAAAAATTGTATTTGCTACCCTAGCCTAGTAGTCTGAAACGCAATTCCAACCGTCGTACAAGCTTACAGACATGGTTACAGGTGAGTGGTGCAGCAGAAGTGGCGCTATTATTAACTAGACCCAACTTTAATACGGGGAAACCTATAACTACAAGGGGTTCCCTTTTTTTAATTGACGAGCGGGTGTTCTACCTATGATCATTGGTGTCAGTCTGCTGGTTCTCAGCTGGCACAGGACCGGTACAAGGCACAGTTATATCAGGAGTGAAAGTCAGCTCGCTGTTAAAGGGTTGGATGGAGTTTTGGACAGGAAGGGTTCTCTCTTCATAAGAAATGGGTGCAATCGAAGTTTTTAACTGTGCTCTCTTGTCAGCTGTTTGACTTGGTCTACATTAGTGTGTCCTGACTAATGAGTGGGGCTTCTAACAGCAGGCCAGTGCTGTTTGAAGACTGTGAAATATGGCATGTAACCATGGTAACAAAAAATGAGGTTCTGTTCCTGAATTTCTGTTTACGAATCTTACTGAGACAGGTTCCCAGTGAGCAAGATCTCTCACAGCAGCCAGCATACTTATCATAATGGATATGAGGATATCATAACAGAAATACGTCAAGCATCTTACCCTTAAACGTCTGTTACCTCTTTCACGTTCTACATACACCTTAATGAGGACGAAGAGAAGAGTGAGGCTTCCATCGATAACCTGACTAATATTCGGATAGACCACAAGCGAATATATAACTCACCTGATCCAACTTTTACAAGCGAACCAGTCCCGCGTAAGATAATTTCAGATCCCTTTTTCCCCAGTCCTCTTTCACTTTTTGGCCACTCGCCGTTTCCTTACCGTGACCCGGCCCCTTATGCTGCAGCTTCTGCTAGACACTATTCCAAGTTTTGCACGATGGCTGGGACATATCGTCATTGTATTCAAGCGTTCGTTGTAAAAACTGACTTGTAACTTGTGGTATCAGGCCCGCACCAAGCCTGAAATAAATGCTGCGAACATATTGGCCTAGTCAAAGCCTCCCCCCCCCCCCCCCTTTCAAAATACACACTCATGCACATAGATACTAACTCTGTTCACAATGCCACAGTTTGTGTCGATTTCGTCAAACACGGCACCTTTTTGGGGACATCCTTCGTTGACAATTTGCCAAAAAGCTGCTTCCTGTTTGCTCTTTCGCCGACAAAGTTGTTGGCAAAATCCACCAGATTTATAGCATCAGTTGTAAAAAAGTACCCTTAAAGTTACAAGGTTTGTTAAAATTGAAACATTTCGACAGCCAAGCTACGAATCTCGGACCTGTTTTACCTAACTCTCGTAAACGTTTACGTAACTTTTATCACTCGATTGGTGAGATAAAAATAGTTTTGTTCCTTACACTTGTTTTAAAACAACATGATGAGCTTAAAGCTTGCAGCAAATACACAGCAGTTGCTTAGCTATTAAAGGCATTAAGGTCCTTCACAGTAAAGCTATACTGCCAGGGTCAAGGTGATATGGGTGAAGAAAGACATTGGTAAGGAACCTGGGCGACTGAAATGTGCGGTGGGCTAGTAGATTTTTGAAGCCCACTTGCCCGGTGGCTAGTGACTCAACAGATGTCAAACCCTGTTAAAGGTTGTAAAATAATAAAAGGAACTTTTAGCATCAGCATTTAAGACTATTTGTTGCACATTAATTCGTTTTAATTATATATTTTTTGGCTCATTTATTGTAATGTTTTTTCAACTTCCAAAACTTCTGGGGACTCGAGCCCCCCCCCCCCCCCCTCCCCCTTCTACGGGCCTGGGTATTCTTGGTGCATGAAAGTAAGGGAACAATTGTTTTCAGGCTTTTGATTCGTCTGGTGTTGTAACCACAAACTCCGACAACAAGAAAATGGAACCAACAACAACCGTCTTCTTTGTAACGAAGCAATTCATGTATGTAAATATGTATGATTTGTGAAAAAAAACAAAAGTCCGCGGTCCCCCCTCTAAGCCAAAACAGTAAGCACAAACTAGTTAGTCACATTACAAAACTAGAAATGAATCAGCAAAAAAATATATATATATAAATTTTGGCTTATGCGCATGCGTGAAAGCAAAATAATGTACAATTTACAACAGCAGCTGGCTCAAAATTGAGCTAAAATGTAAGAAAACGCTTTTGTAGCAATGTTTAGTGGCATTTGGCATCATAGCACTTCAAAAACCGTCTTAGCGGTAAAAAAATGCGTTTTTCTAAGGGAAAAACGCTGACGGTAAAGGGTTAAAGAAAAGGACATTTTGTTTCAAATGTGTTCTTTTTTACATTAAACCTGATAAATCAACCAAAATCAGTCTCAAACGAGTAAGATTTGTCATGATAAACGACTTTCGATAGTTTAGTTAAGCTAGTACACGTACCCTTTTTGGCTAATTTTCGTGTTCGAACATTGTTATTTGCATGCCTACAACTCACGCCGAGGGGTGACTACTTTTTCTGCATTCTGGCACGGGAGGCTGAGGTGCCTAAATGTAGCACTAATTTTGTTTCGTATTTTTGGTCCATTACTAGTTCCTCCCATTTCTCGAACCCTGAGCCGTTTAAAAAGAATCAGAGCAGATTTTGCCCTTCCCCTACCCTCTAGTAAAATGTCCATTCCGATGATTTGCATTGCGTGACGCGGCTCTAGACAGAACTCTGGCCACGTTAGCGGCGACATGTGGTGATAAAAACCTTTTTGTGTATTGCCAACTAAGCAACACTGACCAGCAACTGAACCGTTGAGTAAGATGTCACAGTGTAGAAAGATGTCGAACGTTTTGGAAGAAAGGTTGTTGTTGAGCTGTTCGACCGTTTACAATACACTGACCCAGTTGGCAGTGTTCATTGGATGGCATCAACAGGACCAAAATACGTCGAACAGCAAGAGAATCACTCGGAAATGGCCTCTGGACCTGTCCTCTACAGCAAGTGAGGTAAGAGCATTTCGAACTGTTTTTCTGTTTGACGTTTTCGATCTCATATGGGTCGAAACACATTAAAATATGTGCGTGACTCGCGAATGGAATGTTGCCAAGAAGGGTCAAACAACCTGCATTTTAACGAACTTTGAAAAGCTCTCGCGTCGCTCTCAATCATTTGCCCAAAGAAATTTTTACAGCAATCCTGAGAACATCTTTTCTTAATTCAACAGCCAGAAGCTGAATCGATTTGAAGGTTTAGCACATGGTGAAAAATAATTTAATTCACGAAGTACTTTTCCTGATGAGAAATGTATACTTTCAAAATTAAATTATTTCAAACACAAAGAACAACGCAGTTTCTACCAAAATCAGTTTTGAAGCTCTTGGGAGATTGCAAAAGTAAAATTGAGTGTTTAAAAGACGACAGAGGCATTTGTTTTTGCACGCGAACGCCTCAAATTGATGTCATAATTTACTGCTTCAAATGGCGATTTTAACGGAAGTTCCTTATTTGCATTTTTCTTTGAAATAAAAGGATATTTTGCCAAAAAAAGTATCCAGTGATTTTAGTTATACCCTAACCTATCTAACATTAAAATATGAAAGAAATCGAATTTTCCACCCTTGCCGCGGAATTTTGATTTTGTCTGATTTTTACAGACAGGCGCTCTTAATAACCCTTGGACCTTTTTGTGGCTTTTGGTTTTTCCGCTCGTGAATGGAAATGTTTGCGCTGGAAAATTATTTTATGTTCAATCAGAATATGTAAGGATTCAAAAGTGATTAATAAAACTCCTTTCCACTGCGAAATTTCCGACGCGTTTTCTTATTGTAATGGTTTGTTTACGTCGTGATCAATTTGTGAATTTCAGGCACGGCTTTCAGTTTTACGGCGTTTGAAATTATGGTTGCCAGATTGTTGACATGAAAAGAAAAACAAACAAAGTCAAGTTGTTGAAATGTCCAAGCAAATAAATTTATCTTTTGTATAATGGTTATCTGATTTCCTTGTGTGTTTAGGTGGTTGAAGGAGTGCCATTTCATGAGGGTTAATCACTTTTCTTTGTATCGCTCGCTTTACATCGGATCGCGATGGTTTTGTTCGTGTGATTGTTCGCATTAAAAAAATGTCATATCGAAAAAAATATTCGAGTGAAAAATGAATTGACCTTTCGATTGATGAAATAGTTATTTTCCTTTCCTGTATTGGAGATTTTGAAGAGTTCAGTGTCGTTTGGAAGTTGACAATTTTAAATCACTCACTCGGCATGCATCTGTCACGCGCTGTTCTTATCCATGACTTCCTCGATCTTGCTCGCGTCGTGCTTCGTCGAAGAGAGAAAGGAAAGGAAAATACCATTTCTAAACGACTTACCGAAGTAAAACTAAATACGCGAGGAGACTTTGTCACTTCAAGAACCAACTTTCGTTGTTTTTATTTTACAACAAGCCCCGTGAAGAGTTCTGCTTGGGTTTGAATTTTCTTTCGCAATGGCCGCTGGTAAAGTCAAATGTGTTTTTCTATGGTCTTTTCGCCCAAGGTCAGCAACTTGCGATTAATAACTACATCGACCGTCACTTGCGATTAATAATCGTGCAATGTACGATTATTAACTGTAGAATCTGTCAGACGTGGTTAATAATCGTGGGGTTTACGATTATTAACTGTAAGATGCACGATTATTAATCGCAATTCGCGCGTTTCGCGATTAATAACTACAAAGTACCTCTTTTCACGATTATTAGGGACAAAGAACGCATTTGCCGATAAATAATCGTGAAAAATCGTACTGCAAAAATTAAAAAACACTGCAAAACTAGATAGACCCCTGTTTATTTAATAAACATCAAAAAATTTATCATTTATTAGTGATCATTTCCTTTATTCAATACAACTTGTATGAAGTTAGATTCTGTATAACTTTTGCCATTATGGGTCACCAGCAAATAACTCCGTTTGAGACAGAGGCTGAGATGCGAATTGCAAAATTAATCACTGCAGACTGCAGTAAAACAACATGTGAGATTATGCCTGTCAACAATAAACTTACGCTCACAAAAATATGCAACGGCCCACCTTTCACTGTTGGCAAGTTTCTTGAATTCGCTGAAGGACATTGCTTTCTTCTGAACATTAAACAACTGGAAAAGTCCTATTAAAAGGGAGAGAGAGGAAAAAGATTGGATGTGAGAAAACCAAAAATAGTATGTTTTCTAAAATGTGAGCTTATGGCCTCTGGACCAGTGAAGGTTTTACAAATCTCTGCGATTTCCACCTGTTTTGACAGGCATCATACCTGGAGTGGGAGAGGGGTGGCAGGGGAACGACAGGCTAACTTACATATGTATGGCCATTTTGGTTTGAAAAAGGGTACATAGATTTTAGCCATTTTAGGTCTTGAAATATAACTGAAATGTCTAGCCTACTGATCTGAAAAAAGGGTATATAGGCTTAATTTTGTTGTTTTGGCCTAAAAACAGGGGTTAAGTCTAACAAAGGACTCAAAAAGTAATTTTATATTTTGGAAAAGAATTGGTGTTATAATTTTGAGCTCCACCCAGGGGTTTGCACAGGGCTTCCACAAAGATTTCAGATTTACATCTGAATTCCTTTTGTTTCCCACTATATGAATGAATGAGGAAGAAACCAGGAAATAATTATTCCCCACCGAGGACAATGCACACAGGTAGTAGTGTCTGATTCTGGTTGATAATTCCAATGGGATAACCTCTTTACCCAATCAGAGCAACATAACCAATTAGGAAAGGCTATGTTATGGATGCAATGAAAACGAAATTTCCTGGATCTTGAACTGTTCACACAGATACCTGTTCATAGGAAACGTAACTTAGTGATGTGAAATGATCTGTTTTCTCTCATGTGACAAGTTGGAAAACACCCAGGAAAACTGGGTGACTACTGGATTAGCACCTCACATATTTTACCAAATGCTTTTTCCTGTGGAGTAAGGTTGTGGGTAACACAGTGCAGTAATGTCATATTTTTTCCACTATTTGCCCTTCCTTTACTAGCATCACAACTCAAAAGACCACTTTTAAAATTATTTTTTTGCCAAGGCTTTTTCAATGTCACTTCTTTCATGTGTATGTTGTGGTTCAATTTTATCCTTGGTTCAATTTTTATTTTCCTTTGTTCTTTTTTATGTAAATATATGATAATGAATATAAAACAAAAGAAAATAAAAATTGAACCAAGGATAAAATTGAACTACAACATATACATTAGCACATATGAGGTTCTCAGGGATATAAATGGAAGTCAAAATATTTAGTGTAGTTGCCTGATCCCTGGCAGACAGATGTGCTTGCACCATTTATTGCAAGGGTCACAGTTTGCATCTTTTTATTGTTTTGAGAAATTGAAGTCTGAACTTGACAAGAAGGAGAATTGACAATGTACAAACTCTTTCTCTCTCATTTGGCCTGAATCTCTCACGTACTCTTGGTCAGACTCTACACTCAGTTACGTTGCAACTCTGAATATCACTGTCTTTCAAATTCAGGTTTGGTGTGTCCACACAGCTCAATTTCTCAATTATGTTGGTGTATCCTTTCCAATAGGCTTCTTCTGCAGTAAAAAAGCTCACTAAAAACTTATCAGTCACACTTGCAAAATGCTATTAAATCTTGATTCTAAAGACCGGAAAAGGTGTGTCTGACCCACGAGCCCACACTTCAAAATTTGTCGGAAATTACCAAATTTACACTTCTCTCCCTTTAACATTGGTTTTGTTTTGAACATTTTACATTGTAAAGTGATATATAAAAAAATTGGTATCAAAGATTCTTTTTAATATTTTTATAAGTATCATCAAGAACAATTTCTCACCGGAAAGGGATTAAGGGTTTTATCATTTCCGATAATAAACGACTCGTTCGGTAATTGAATGAGCTGACTGCCGCGAGAGTAAAACGGAAACGTACCCACAAGTTGAGCAAACGGGGGCGTATATGGAAAAAAAGTGTTTTGTTTTTAACTTATTCTGACTATGTTCGTACGTGCCTGGTCATAACAATTACGTGATATCTTAATTTCAGGTGTGAATAATGAAACAATAATATCTTTGATTCAGTTTCTTGTTAAAAATATATGTAAACACAAACACAAGCTTGCGAAGAATAAGATTCCTTTTGCTGCCTTTGTTATTGTTTATAAAACGCTCGAGTAAGCAGGACGAATTTAAATCTTCTTATATTGCTCTGGCTGTCATATTACTTATATAGATCTTTTTAGCACCACTATAAATACAACATTGAACTCAGAACTGCCTTTCACCCTATTACAACCAAATATACGAAATGGCTGGATCGCTCATAGCAATATTCAGAAATTTGCTCTTACGTGTCATGAACAAAATATTGCTTAGATTAATTTGCACTTCAGATAAGCTCACTGTCACGAAAACATCTGAGCTTATGTTTTCGCCGAGCTTAAACTCTGTCTTCATTCACTGACTGGTATACTGTTTTTCATTAATGACCGGCGTCACGTTTTTTAAAGATCGCTCTACTTCTGCAGTAAGCTTATTTTAGATCCCTCGCTTATTTATTTGTGCATCTCACCTTGAGTCCCTGTCACAACTTGCAGTATAGGCGCTGGAATTGTGATATCTACGTCTTCATAACTTTTCCTCGGACACCATTCCTTTGGGGGTATAACCTGAAAATAATTCAAAGGAAAGTAAATGCCTATACAAGCCGTTCGCGTTGCTCACAAAATTACAATTACACACCACGTGCAGTGCAATACAGTGCAAACATAAGCTTAAACCTGCCATTAGAAATACAGAAATTATCTGACGGGTTTGTACAAAGCTAACCTTAGCTACACCAGCTCGATGAGCTCCCATTTCTTCCATCTTTCGAATATAGGCTGAAAAGTTTTTAAACTCGTCGAGAGTCGGACGAAATACCATGATTTTACTTCCCTCTGAAGCCATCTTCCCGGTTTTGTCAGCTCCAGTTTTTGACGGGATAATACACAGACTGGATTCTTTCTTCTTCAATCAAAACCCTCCAGTATACAGCCACAGTTCGAGAGCGTAAAAAAGTCCGTTTCCTGTTTTGTGTCGGCTCATAGGACGCGGCAGTTTTTTCTCGTTTCGACCACAAAAACTTTCTCTCTGTGTTGTTTCTTTGTTCACGGCCTTTCTGTGTTGTGACATGAGATGACATGACATGACGTCTAGCCACGCCTCCCTCTCCCTGTAATCCCCAGTGGGGAGGGGTAAGGATTATCAGAGAAACACTGGAAACGAGACCGGCAACTGATAAACAAAACTAACTTTCTTCCGGACAGGTGTGCGGCATTTCAGCTCGTTTCTGAACTGTTTTATCCGTTTCTTTCCGCTTTCAGACCTTGGTTGTCTGTTTGGCAAATGGGAGAAGCAATCCAGATGTAAAATGGCTGGTAGTGAGGCGAGTGCTAGCAACAAGCACAGGTTAGAAATGCGAGAGAAATTGACATTGAAATCTATCGGAGGTGGTGGTTTAATCTAATTCTTAAAGCTTAAGCTTAATTTGTGCGATTTGTGCTGCTTAAGAAACCGTTATCGGTTTTGCTCGGTTTATTTACGTAGGAGGTTTTTTAGTATGCCATAATAACCCTCAAAACTTTTGAAAATTTGCGAAAAAAAATACAAAACACGCACGCTGCGATGCTTTAAGCTTCAGTCCTTCCTGTATACGTATGTGAGCTTAAAACAATGTTCTGGTTATAAAAGCATGTCTACATGACGATCTGCATGACTAGCTCAGTGTTTCTGTTATGAGTCAATAATTGATAATTGTTCATGGTCAGTTAGAGTTGTTGGTAGTGGCCAATATTATCCTCAAGATCTAGAAACTTGCTCTTTTCAGTGCACAGTAAATTAAGCTAGCTTACAGTTGTCATTCAAACTTTAATTTGACAAAAACATACACCATGCATGCTCTATACATCTAACTTTCACAGTGCTCTGCTTGTCTGCATTGTGGGCCAGCTTCTTATGAAGTAAACACTGAATCTGCTGAACTGAATCGTACGCACTAACTGACTAAGCAATGAATAAAAATTGTACAAAACAAACTTGGGCGACAAGGTTGAAAAATTATGAGGTGGCTATAATGTTTTAAATCAAAGGTGCCTTTATGCAAATAGATGATTAACATTCCTCTTTTATGTGAAAAAAATATATATAGACTAGACCAACAAGGAAATTTGAAGGAAGCCACCCGGAACGGCTAAATTCCTTGGATGCTTAAAAGTGAATGTTCTGTTGTGAGACAGAAAACAGCAATGTGTGGATCCAGAAAATATTGATACCCACCCCAAGGAAGGTCATTGGAAATTCAGAGGGAGAGAGGGGTCTTGAAGACTAAAATTTTTAAAGGAAAGTATGAACCTAGACTGGAATTTCCAGAGGGGAGGGAGGGGGGGGGGGGGCAAACCAATAAGCTCTCTGTGGGGAGAGTATGGATATTTTCTGGAACAACACAATCAAAAAGAACTTCCTAATTACACCCTTCCTCCCTGCAGAATTAAAGACAGTACTTCCTCTGCCTTAAATGAATTATTGTCTCACCACAGTATTAACTTAACTTGGTGTCTTGTCCTTTTTATGCCTGTTATACAGGCTTCCCAACAATGTTCCAGTACACAGTACAGTACAGGAGCCTGAAGGCTCTAAACTATTGAGTCTGGAAGATAACTTGCCTTGTAACTTGCATCTGATTTGTTTCAATGATTTTCATCTCTTAAATGTCCTTGCAGTGGTGCTGTGGATGAAAAGGTTTTGGCTGATGCTATAAGGATGACAAACGTCGCTGTCAATCTCTGCCTGTCAAACAAGTTTCTTCAAGCACAGGCAAAACTTGAACCATGGTAGGCAGGGTTGTCTCTAACAGCCGGCAGCCAGCAGAATTAACCGGCTACTTAGGTCATTTGTGCTGGCTACTTTCATGATATGTATTTTTAAAGACAAATTATTTGTTCCTTTACTGGTGCAGATATATGAAAATGAAACTTATTTCCCATTGCAGTTTATTGACTTAAAAATAATCTGCTTGGCACAGAGATACACAATTATTAGTTCATTATTTTGAGTTCTGGGAATTACATGACGCATGTAGAAAGCCACTGAAGGCATGAGTTTATACAAACAAAATTGAAAAGTTATGATTACTTTTGGAACTGACATTATTGGGAATTTGTACTCAGAATCAAGGAAATTCCATTTCTGGGGACTTAAAATGTAAAAATTTCCTGGGGGGCATGCCCCCAGACCCCCCCTAGAAGGGATCACCTGTGGCACTCAATAATCACTATCTGGCTACTTAGAAATTTTTGCCAGCTACTTGAAAAGTTATGGACAACCCTAGGTAGCAAAACCACCAGTTCCTAATTGTTACTGTTTGATACAGAGCTGGAAGTAACAGCCATGCAGTGTGAGTTGTGATTTTTTCTTGTGAATTTTTTCAGGGTCAACGAAAGCATGTACCATGCACTTGGATACAGCACCATCATGTACCTTCAAGCAATGATGACATTTGAACCAGTATGTTTCTCCTGATTCTCCAGCCTTCTATGTTGTTTTGTTAAGTTCATTATACGATAGTTTTACAACTTTGACATACCTAACAACTCTTCTGGATTACTCAGGAGTCTACCCGATATCAACCAAAGCTCCTGTATGGTCTCTTAAAGAAGACGTGGAATCTCCCAGAAATATGTGAATTCAGTTTATTTGGCGGAAATCTCATTTTATTTTGCCAGAAAACTGGACTATATCTGGCATCAAAAGTCATTGTGACCATCTGATTTGACTATCGGGTTCAACCAATGAAAATCGAACTGTAGTTTCCTGTATGAGTACCAGATGACTGACAAGAGCAGGGGCTTTTTCCATGCATATGCACCATAGTTTAATTTTATCCTTGGTTCAATTTTTATTTTCTTTTGCTTCATATTCATTATCATGTATTAACATAAAAAAGAACAAAGGAAAGTGTAAAAATTGAACCAAGGATAAAATTGAACTACAGCATATACAGCAGTTAGGCGGGGGGGGGGGGGGGGGGGGGGGGGTTGGTGAGGGGATTTTTCTGGGTGGCCACAAAAGAAAAAGTTGTCAGAAACTTACCCCCCCCCCTAATTAAAAAAAATGATAGTTTTTTAAATTTAAATTTTGACGTATATTTTGTGTTTAGCTGGGGATAATATTTTAAATCTTTTTCTGTTTACACAAATAACTCTGCCTGTTAAATTTTGATTAATTTATCTAGCAAGCAATTCAGCAAGCAAGCAACAGCAACAGAATTGCTTTGGATGTCTGTGAAAGGTAATTTTTTTTAAACAAGAAAGCTCTGATAGCCTTAAAGATTTTTAACAAGTTTTTCTCTGAACTCTAATCAATGTTTCTCGATCAGAATTTCTTCACATAGTTCCTGACCTATAAGTAACATTTTCATTCTTCAGCAAGCAATAGGGAATTGATTACTTCCTGCTAAGTATTGTGTGAATATAACCAGTTATTATTACAAACACCAGGAATATTTAACATACTATAGTCTGTAGATATTCTCATTGTCTATCAAATTTGCATGTTCATGTAGGCACAGAAGAAGACAAACGTGGACAGAATCATTCACAAGCTGGATTTGGAATCCCTCCTATGATAATTTAACAGAAGGTATTGAACTATTCATTTGTTCAATTCTTTATCTTGTCCTAGAATCACATATTGCAAAAAATTCAGGCTTAATTCTGTCTTTTCTTTTAGTGGAAAGACATGCAGAGCTCTGCTATGCTGAGTGTCTGTTCATGAGGGCTTTGCTTACATTTATTCAGGTAATAAATTTAAAACACATTCCAGTTATTTGGTTTTTATTTCTTAATGACAATTTCATATTTAGAGAACATTAACTAATCTAATTTTCAATTGCTTAACATTTTTTCAGAGAAAAAAATACTAACTCAAATTTTTAAGGATATTCTTCATGTGATTCCTATTTTGAAATCAGTTCATTTTTTTACAGGATGAAAATCTGGTCAGTTTCATTCGAGGAGCTCTCAAAATCAGAAGTGCCTATCAGACTTACAAGTAATGCATCACTCCAGTGATTTCTTTGGGACTGTGATGTTGTTTTGTTTAATGTGCATATATTTAGTTTTTCTTATCTGTAAGTTAAATTATGCATGTGTGTAATGTTGTATTTGGCATATGTGCTAACATAAAATTATATCTTGACATGATACCACGTCAGCCGTCTTCCTGCAGAGGCCATTAAATTTCTTTAAGTTGTTGTTAAAATATGTACACATTGTGGACCTACTCTCTTGTATTAAAGGTTAATTAAATGATAATGTGTGTAATTGACAGGACATGTTTGGACATCATTACACAGCAGCCATCTTTCTTACAAACATGATATAGTTATACTCCTTCAACTCTGTTAAAATTCGTACACAATGCGGACCTACTCCCTTTTCTTGAAGGGTTTATCAAATGATAATGTGTTAACTCGACAGGACGTGTTTTGGCATTGTTATGCATCAGCCATATGTCTTACAAACACAATATATATATTCCTTTAACACTGTTAAAATATGTACGCATTGCGGACCTACCAGCTTTTTTGGAGAATTTATTGAATTGCAAGACGTTTACTCGCTAGGACATATCTTGACAAATAACACATCGGTAATCTTGCTTACAAACAGTCCATACAGGACTATCATGTTTGTAAGGAAGATGGCTTAAGAGTAAAGTGTGTCAAGGCACATCCTCTTAAGTCCCACAACTCTGTTAACTACGTAAGCATTGTGGATCTATTCTCTTTTCTTTGTGAACTGTGAGTGCATTCACTCGATAAGACGTGTCTTGACATGATAATGCATCAGCCATCTTCCTTACAAACATGACCTACAACTGTATTAACTACGTACGCATTGCGGGCCTACTCTCTTTTCTTTGAGAATTTATTAAATGGGAATGCATAAACTCAACAGGACATGTCTTGACATGATAACACATCAGCCATCTTCCTTACTACACTCACCTCAAAGAAAAGACTTTGAAGGAGGTGTTCATCTCGGTATCGGAGGATTCAATTTGGTGAGATGGGATTTTGATGTAAATATCTTTAGTTAGATAGGCTAGCCTAACAGTAGAGCTCCTAGAAAGAGAAAATCGAAATCATGAACTTCCAAAGCGACTCGCATGATTTGATCCTCTGCCAAAAGAGAAAGAAAAGAAAGAAAGAAAAATAGAATGTCACTTTCGTTGACTGCAAAGCAGTCCGTATTTTGGCGTGAGTTGTCCCGGCGTAGTCCAACCTCACGCGGAAAGTCCTGGAAAATTAATGCAGGTCCTGAAAAGTCCTGGAAATCTATAAACTCTTGTAAAAAAGTTTTCTTGAAAAGAATTGTCTGCAGTATTATTTTTGGATTGTTATTTCGTAAGGGTTTATTGCTTCAATTATTGTGCATTTGGGAGACCTGGAAAAATCTATCTGAGTCCTGGAGGAGTCGTGGAAACTCCTGGAAAATTGTTTCTGAAAAAGGGTACGAACCCTGCTGTTTTGCAGTTTATCTCTCAACGGGAATCAAACCTATGCCTTCCGCGCACTATTGCCCAAATAGAGTGGATGTGCTTCTTAGTAGCCAGTAGCTGGGGTCATGAGCGAAATTTTGATTTTAAGGCCTCCGCAAACGTGAAAAAATTGTCGCGAAGGCATGTTTTCCTAAATGTTTTCCGCAAACACTTAACTTGCTTTCGAGCAACAAAAAATGTTCGCGCGCCGTGGAAACGATGTTGAATAGAGTCCAGGGTCGTGCGGGTTGCACTCCTTATATTGAGCATGCGAAGCGTTTGTTTTCAGTGAAATGTTTCTTAGTCTGCATGGCAAGGAAGCAGTGTCTCTCGCTCATTTGTGCGTCCAAGAAACATGTTGGAAAATAATGTGTCTGCAACAAGGTTTCTTCGTTTGCGGGGGCCTTAAAAGTGTTGACCATGACGATGTTTACATGTGTACATATGTTCCCATATACGGTAGAGGTCCTGACCCTACAAAGTGAATTGCATAGATTTACCCATTGCGTGAGAATGGTGCTTGGCTCTCGTGGCCTTTACTGAGCCCTGAGCGAGAGCTCCACTTCAATTCACTCTCTCACCTGAATCTAGAATTTCTTTGACGTCCGTTTGTTATTTTTCAGATGTTGTCGTTACTTCCAGCCAAGATTGTGAAGTTGTTGGAGTGGGTTGGTTTTTCAGGAGACAAGGTAATTGTTGTAAAATGAGTTCTTGATTTAATTCAAGTGCTTTCAGCAATTACCAGTGAAAAATGAAGATGCAGATATGAGATTCGCCCTTAATTGACAGGGACCTTTAGATTTGTGGACAAGTGCGAGTTTTCAGTTCTAGTTTACAGGCTTTCCGTTATAATGCCACATAGCAGTCTCATTCCTGAAGCTTCCTTCTTTACTGGTAAACAACACGACGAAATGAGTTCTCTGGAAACGTCACTGGTTTGCAATTAGAAAATCATATTCGCACTCAATCTCGTAATGGTAGTCCGATCTAAAGGTCGCTATGAATTCCAAGTCGATATTTACATGACTTTTGCCTGACTTTTCGTCTAAAAGACTAAAAAAGGAACTGAGGATGAGGCGAAAGACTTGTCCACGTTCGTCTAGTTTTCTGTCCTGAGACGGTTTTCACGCTCAGATTGATACGAAAAAGGTAAAGTCGGACAAAACCCATAGACAGCCGTCTTGACTGCAGCTTGACCCGGTTTCTTTGGTATGAAAGAAACAACTAAGAGTATTGCTACTTCTCCCTGGATTGGTTTCCAGTTAGTCGTAGGGTTACCCTTAGAGGCATTACGTCGCCAGTACCCATTTATACACCTGGGTGAAGACAGACGTACAGTGGAAGCACCGATCTTCAAATCTGAACTGCAACGCGCTAATAAGCGCACCACCTAGCAGATGTGAATAGCTTTAATGTAATCCATTGTTCTTGTAACATATCAGATCTTTTTTGTTTACTCGAATAGTTTATAGGTCTGGATCATTTGGACCAGGGCTGCCGGGATCAGAACCTCAGATCACCTATGTGTGCTATGGTTCTGTTAGCCTACCATAGTGTCATCACTTATTACCTGGGTAAGTATGGGCTCTAACCTAAGCCAGTGTTTAGACATAACCATTCTTAATTTACATTCATAGCTGCACTCATGGCGACTAACACATACGAAAAGGAGAATTAGAAAAATTGAGCTGTTTACGTAAATGCACGCATTTAAATTTTTTTTTTTAGGAAACGGAGAAGGAGATGTGATGTACGCAGAAAAAATTCTTCAGCCGCATTTGAAAGCGTTTCCTAAGGTAAGTTGAAGGAATCGTTGTCTCAGGCACAGGACGAACTGTTAGAAGCGCTAAATTAGATAACGCACGAGAACGTCTAACAGGTCATTTGTATTTATTTATAAAGACACTAAAGGTTTCTTACGTTTCTCTTCAGTTTAAGGGGGAAGACTCTTAACTACCGATCTGGTGTAGTTGCTAAGGGATTTTTGTGGATGGTATTTTTTCATACGCTGTTTTGCAGCGTTTTGTGCCGCTAGATTGAAATGTATGAGGATGAACATCTAAAATTTAAAAATCGACATTGTGTGTGCGTAGCTAGTGCCAGTCCCCAACCGCGCGTTAAAAAGGAAAATCCCTAAAACTCGGAGGAAAGGAGGTAATCTTCCCATTTTTTCGTAAATCGGACGTAGCTCAGCCTTCTTTATAATCTGACGTAAGCAATTACTGTTATTACAAATAATAGAAAAACTAGAATTGTATGCAGACCATCGCAGGCAGGCTTGAACGGGAATCGAACCCATGACCTCTGTGATACCGGTGCAGCGCTCTAACCAACTGAGCTATCAAGCCAACTGGGAGGTGGTCAATTAAGAGTTCGTATTTATCCCGTAGATGGAGAATAAATGAACATTAATGTATGCAGTGTTGATGCGATGCTGAACGCGCGTTAATTAATTCAGTCTTTGTTTTAACAGGGAGCAATATTTTTATACTACGCTGGGCGAATAAAACAAGTTCAAGGCCAACTGGATGAGGTACGTGACAGGTCCAAAAAAAATGTCACCTTTTAAGTTTTTTATCTTCTCACTAAGAGATTCTTTGCGAACGTCCGAAGGGGGACCACTCCAAAGCAGACTAGACTGCAAAACAGTCTCTTCCCTCTCTTGCAGTGGATCTCCTTCACGCTTAACCACGTTAGTTAACAATTGTTCACCGAAGTGGAGGTAAAAAATTCGCGGCTCGGCGAATATCCACCACTCTTCACCGACACTGGGGTGGATAATTGTTTTACTACATACCAAACCAGTGGATAGCCAATACGAAATGGTTACTTTCTTCTGAGAAATGAAGCAAAACGCGCGCGCGAAATCTGGAAAAATGCCCGGAGGTGAATAGCAACTACTATCCCGAGTTTGAGTAGCCAATCAGAGCGAGCGAAAAACGTTAGCCAAGGTAGATTATCAGTGAGTCAATCTTTCGCGGTCGCAGGATAAGGGTGCTAGAATCGAGAGTGACGTGATCTTCGAGCCACGGCCGCGAGTACAACCTCGTTCCCAAGGTCCTCTCTCTTCATTCCTTTCTTTCTCTATTTTTTTTGTTCGAATGATGAAGAAAGAGAACCCAGGATACGCGGTTGCCGCGAGTATGGAGGGCGCCAACGCGAGGAATAACTTCCTTGAGCTGGGGAAATCGTTGCTCGCATGTCGGCTTCGCCTCTTGCTGGTCTTATATTGCGCCATTTTTTATTCCGTCGTATTGCCTGCCGCTATCTTTGAAGGTAGTCGCAGTATATGTACCGACTTTCCATAACAGTCTTTAATTTTTTCGTAACAGGCCATTGTAAGCTTCAATGACTCCATTGCTGTTCAGTCGGAGTGGAAACAGTTTCACCATATTTGTCACTGGGAGATGATTTGGTGCTATTCGTAAGTTGATCATCACGAAACATTCACTCGTTTACTTAATGTTATAGAGTGCTTTTGGATAAATGAGAAATATGGACAACAAGCAGTCCCTCCTTCAGCTGAGAGATAGTAAAGCGAAAAGAACACGAGTGCGTGGAAAAATCGCCCGCCGCACTGAAACGCAGGCGCTCCCTACCCAAGCGTTGCTTTTCCACGCGGCAGGAGAATTTCGCGCGCGCTCTCGTGTTCTTGTCGCTCGACTATCTTTGAGCGGAAAGAGAGTCTGTTCGTAGATCTCCAAGGTCGATCCCCGGGCGGGGAAAGGGAGTACTCGAGTAGGTTTTGGCCGGGCTCACAGCGGTCAAGCGCACGGCGCGTGCGCAGTTCCCGCCACAATTTTACAAAAGAAAATACAGACAAATGTCGAAAGTTTCACTTTAACCGCAAAACGTAACGCCGTTTCTGAAAACTATAGCTTTTCAGAACTGAAGTAACTGGCATCCACAAGTTTTATCGGCGCGAAATTTGGTTTATCGGGGCATTTTATGCATCGTTTTCATACGAACTTCGCGCTCGTAAAAGTCTGAACTGATTCAAACTTCAAGGCCTCTGAAAGACCGGATGGGACGTAGCTTTCTGCGTTTGACCGCTGTGAAGGTTTTGGGTGGATGTCTGCCGCCCATGCCTCCAAAATTAGACCCCGTTTTAGAATTAGAAGATTGCAAACGTACATTTGTGGACAAGTCACACCCTCTGTAACTTCTGTTGATCAAATCCAGTTCTTTCTTTGACAAACGAACCCATTCCTTTTTATCCCATCAGGTACAAGGGAGACTGGGCCAAAGCGTACCACTATGCAGCTGTTCTTTTGGCAGAAAGCCGCTGGTCAAAGGTGAGCCGTCAAAATGCGACGGTTGAATATACTTTGCAGATTGACTTTGATTATTGACGTTTACTGAGAACAAAAGACATATCTTTCTGTAATTCCACGGAGTATTTTGGACACTTTAAACGTAGCTTGTGGTCGGCTTGAGATATAAGAGAGAACATGAAGTTTGAACTAGTTCATTTTTACCGTCATTAGGCAGGGTGGAATAATAAAACTTTTGCAGGATTGGTTTCATGAAAGTTAAATTCTGTTTAATACCGGTAATTGCATTTTTCTATTAATTGTAACTGTGACGAATCTCTCTTTACTCTGCCGCTTGTCTCTCAGACCTTGAAACCCTGGCCAAACAGAGTTGCAAGTCAACGCAAGTTAGGAAATGTTAACTTGCGAACACAAACTTGCGATGAGTGGCCAAACGGACGCGCAATTAGACGCAAGCTCAAGTCAAGTTGCGAAGCCATTTCAGTGCAACCTTGCACGCGCGCCTTTACAAAGGAAAACAATACTGAAGCAGCCACATTGCGTCCACTTACGTTGGGTGGCCAAACTTTCAAAAACTTGCGTTCGCTTTTGTGAAAATCTGAGCTCGATCAAAGTGGACGCAAGTCGTCACAAGCCATCGCAAGTCCACGCAAGCCGTGGCCTAAAGGACTCGCAAGTTACCACAAGTTTTCAACTTGCGATAACTTGCGGCTCCGTTTGGCCAGGCCTTAACGTACACTGCCCATTTCACCCAACAGACGACGTATATGTATCTAAAGGCTTCCCTCAGGGTCATGGCGAGAATAACAAACCAGCAGATAGCAAAAGAGGAAGACAAAGGAGAAAAGGACACAGAAGAATACATGTTCAGGTCAGAAACAACTCCTTGCTGCTGCTTTGAATCTGTCGGTTTTATTCATTAAGACTTGGTTGTTCATTTGATTGATTACTACCCCACAAAACCAACGCCGGTCTTGATGACTTCTTCGGCTGTGAAATGTGTTCTTCAGTTGCCCGGTGGATCACACAGGCTGGCCCTGGTCCAACTTCTTTTCCCGCTTCTTTAGATTTGTTGAGGCACGCCGATTTGGTGCGCTTTCCATTTTATAGCCTAACTGTTCGGCTCAACTGGTTGAAATGTATATGGAACGCGCGGATTCACTGGAAATTTTCCGGAACAAGCGGACGACCTTCGGAGGTACTCCACTTTTTCCGTTGCAACCAATTGGAACGGAAATCACCGTTCCATTTGCACAAAATTTCCATTTCTGGTACTCGCGCTGCAAACTCGTACAGTCGCACTAAAGACTCAAAATAGTTTTGCGCCCTATTTAATCTTTTAACAAAACAACAAGCAGCTGCTATTGAAACAGTCTAAATCATTTCCGCTAATCATCAACATCCATTTTGCTGGCTTCTTGCGCCATCAATGTTTTTGATTAACCAATGGCATTGCAAGTTTGGAACGGAAACGGGGCTCCTCGCCTGCATGAAAAAGGCCTTCCCATTTGACACGAAAAGTTTCCGGAATTTCAAACTGAAAGTTTTGGCTAAATCCGCCCTGGCTTACATGGTTTGCGTGTGTAGCGCAGTTTACGGCGACGCTTGTAGTGTAATGTAAGCGTAACACAAATGTACAGCGGAGCACTGCACTGCAACGTGATAAATGTGACAAACGTGTAATGCAGTGTCGCGTGACACACCTGTAGTGCAGTGTAGCATGGTACACATGTTGATAAAGCGTGACACATCTGTGTCACGCTTTGTCACGCGACAGCTCAGATATGTCACACTGCACTGGTACAACAATCTGCCTTCTCTTTTGCATGAACCTAGCGTGAAACACCTAGCGTATTGAAACGTCGCGGGGAGATCAGCACTATACTAAAGCCGAATTTATCTCTTTTGCTTAAACTGTTTTAAGTGCTTCCTTGATGAAGTTTTTCTGTCTTTTTCTCTACCTATGTTAGACGTCTCCCTGCATACAAGCAGCGCATTGCTGGAAAGTCCATTCCTTTCGAAAAGTTCTCGATTCACAAAGCTAATAAGTATTTTCAACAAAATAATCGGCTTTTTCTCCCAGGATTGGTAAGTACCTCAGTTCATTGCACAAACATAGGAAAGTAGGTCCGTATAGCGTGCATCTACCTATTTTGCCATTATCGTCTCTGTAGGAAAATTGTATTATTACGCGGGTAGTGTTTGCTAGTACGTGTTGCAAATATCGGAAGTAGCGACCCACCCCCCTCTAAAAACGACCCCGTAAGCAACTTGACTTTCTTGTAAGGAAGCGATGGGGAATGAGCAAACAGTCAACCTGTAACAAAGTATTTAGTGGGACATGATTAGAGCGGCTGGTAGACACCTA
The DNA here is from genome assembly GCA_964030785.1 of Siderastrea siderea. Taxonomy (NCBI): domain Eukaryota; kingdom Metazoa; phylum Cnidaria; class Anthozoa; order Scleractinia; family Rhizangiidae; genus Siderastrea; species Siderastrea siderea. The sequence goes on along the minus strand of CAXIQD010000178.1, from coordinate 62,666 downwards.
ATACAACCGACACAAGCGCATTTTTTTTTTCAATATGTGGAGCAATACCGCAAACGGCAAAGACCGATTGCCTTGAACGGAAACCCGTTATCTTTTGAAGAAAACGTGCACGTATCTTTTCGTATTTGACACGATTTAGCTTAGATGAAAGAAACATCGGGTACGTAAACTGATGAAAGATTTAATACATGAGAGACCCTCGCAGTCGTGGAAGCAACTTAAGTAGATGCGAAAAGAAAGCCTGTAAAAATTCAGACTAAAAGAAGATTCTAACCCAAGACCCTGCGATTTCCGTTGCAGTGCCACACAAGGTTCTGTACTGGGGTAGCTAAATCGGCCCGTATCTATTATTGTACGCTCTTTTGCAAACCGAAAATAGCGAACCTCTAAACTAACCGATAGGCCGAAAAAAGCGATAGAAAAAAAGCTGTTTAGAAGAGCAGCGAGGTTCGTTACCTTGGGATCTCTACTGTTTTAGTACAGACAATTTTCATTATTCCTTTGTTGTATTCAGGAGCTTATATTACTGTGGAATGGCTTCAAAGTTCTTCTTCGCAGGCCAGATTTAGTTGAGCCAATGCTGGAACTTGTACAGACGTCTTTGGTAGAATTGGAGCGAACCAAAGGTAAAGTAAAATAGAATCCGCTATCCCACCGAATTCCCCCATGTCTCGAACTGGAACGCGTTTCTGTTGGATTTGCTTTCATTTTTTCAGTCATTCACGATTACCTTTCTCGAATTCGGTTGACTCGAATCCCCGCTATGTCGAACAACGTGTGACTTCCCATGGCCCATATTAACAACCCGTATTTCGAACTTCCCTATGACATACAGAACAAATGTTGTTGTTAGAGAGATGTTTGCTCGAGTATTGAAGCAGTTCGCGTTTGCTTTGGATTTGCTTTACTGTGCTTTGTGATGGGTTAATTAAAAAAACGCGCTTATTTCTAAGTTAGTTAGAATGGTTGAACGTGTTTTCCTGCGCATGACGGCTGTTCACTTATTCGTTTTGTGTTCAGATTGGTTCATTGGCTTGTTTGCTTTTCTTATGTTTAGCCAGTTATTAATTTTCTTTTGGTCTTACGATAGTCCTGCTCTAAATCACTCTTGTTCAAGATTGCATTACAACTTAATACGAAAACATTAAAAAACGGTTACTATAGGTGACTGAACAAAGTCGACTACCTCCCCTCACCGGGGGGGGGGGGGATGTTGGATTGGTACAACTTTGACACGCAGGCTACTCATGGAAAATCAGTACGTATCGGTAAATAACCTCAATTTGTGCATTTGAAAGTTTTTCTTTCTTTATTTTGTCAGACGAGAATGAAAATTACGTGGATGACTGGTGTTTAGGACACCTGCTTCAGGGAATGTGCTATCGCTGTATAGGAAAACCAAAAGAGGCACTGGAAAGTCTGCTGAGTGCTGTTAACCGGTCAGTGATTGTTAACCCTTGAGTTCCCAATATCCACATACAAATTCTCCAGACTGATCTCCGTACATTTCCTTAAAGTATTAGTTGATAGCAGATCTGAAGGTCGGTGGTTCGACGCCCAGTCCCTGCCATCGTGTTGTTACCTTAGACAAGAAACTTTACCCTACATTCGTCTCTCTCCACCCGGGTGTATAAATGGGTACCGGCGACATACTGCTGGGGTAGCCCCCCAGGGGGGGGGGGGGTAGCAATACTCTCACTTGCTTCATGCTACAGAAACCGGGATAAGCTCCGGCCGTATGGGCGTCCTTGGTTCGTGTGCTACTTTACGATTAGTTGAGAGAATTTGTTAGAAGATCAAAGCAATTTACCTTTGGTGATCATTTATTTAATTCTCATAACCTTTTCTCTTGTTTGTGTTGATATTCTTAGAAAAAAATTGATGTTGGTCATTCTTGGGACTTCTAGGGTTAAAAGAATACTGTCCTTAACTAAAAGTTCGATTTTTGTAAGCTAAAGTCTTAACTGTGTCACAGTGCAGCTAATAGCAGCAACCTTCACATCAGACTTCGAGTAGGCGTTTGAGCACAACTACGAGTAGGAGATTGAGCACAACTACGACTTTGGAATTTCAAACCAGTTACGTATTACCAGTTACGCTCCTCCTCGTTGCTGACCAGGAGAGGAGGAATCTCTAGGAACAAGATTGGTGTAACAAGTGAAAACCTATAGCCCCGTTTATACATGCGATTTTTGATGCGATTTTTGTCGCGCTCTCTAATGCAGCTCTTGTCGCAAGTGTAAACTATTAATCGCGATTCGAGTGCGATATTTCCCAAAAATTGCCGCCAAATTACATCGTCTCGAGTATGTTCGAAACCTCGGCGATATCGCGGAGACATATTGCACAGAAATCGCACTTAAATGGCAGCTAGTTTACGCTTGCGATTTTTATCGCGAGCTCGGGCGCGACAAAAATTGCTCAGAAAGTCACATGTGTAGAGCGGCCTTAAAGCAAGCACACTAGGTACTCGCACTCAATCTCGCACTCGTAGTCCGATCTGAAGATCGGTTATAACGGAAGTGAAGTTTAATCGAACTGTCTGTCGATCCAAAGATCAGAGCTTTGGTGTTGCATCCCTGTATCATGTCCAGTACAACACCGCGCCCCTACACAACTGGGGGTAACCGAACTTGACAGAATATCCAAAACAGGAAATAAAGCTTGTTTACCATTAACACGGGCAAACCGGTCGGTTTACCGTTTGGGTCGGTTTGGGCAAATGGTAAGCAAATTTCCGTATTGGGAAAATTCTGTTCGAGACTGGCGCTTACCATTTGCAGAAATCCCTACCATTTACCAAAAAATTTGCACGACGGCGACGGCTAACGAGAAGGTCGCAAGACAAAAGCTTTGATTAACAAAACAACGACTCTGCACGTGCGTTTATATTTTTGGTATATTTCTTTGCCGCTCTTTGCACAGCTACAACGTGAAATGACGAAATCAACGTTTTGTGTAGAACGCAAACCGACGGTGAATTTTCGTTTTTGTAATAATAATAATAATAATAATACAATAGTAATAACTTTATTCACGTGTCAAGTGATCTAGCACCCTGTAAAGACAGGGCGCTAATTGGGGACACCGCTATTTTCTAATTTTAAATTTTCTAAATAAGTTCTTCCTGAACTGATACGCCTTCCTTACAAATTCAGCTCCTGTATAATTCGACTGCATTAGACAGGTTAAACGAGTCGGAATAATCGCCAAGAAGTTTCAAAGATTGTGAAGTCATTTTAAAAGTGACGTTTTCCTTTTCCGTTAAGCTCCCTAATTAATTGTTGTTAGGACAGAAAATAGCCGCGAGAGCCTGAAACTGGTATCAAAGATTAGCTTTGAACAAATGGTACACGAATTTCCGTTTGGAACATTCCGTCCACAAAAACAGGACTATCTTTTCAGACGTTCCGTTGCTCCCGGAAATTCTCTACTGGATCGACCCGAAAAGTCGTGTACCATTTACTTTCCAACCGGAATTTCTCGAAAGTTGTTATAAATGGTAAGCAACCAAAACCTACCAGGGTAACGTTACAAGTTAACAGGGTAATGGTAATCAAACCCCACAGAATGGTGAGAGTAAACTACTTCCCATTCATGGACGAGTAGTAATGCTCCTAGTCGCATATTGCTACAGGGTCTGGAAGGGGGGTCCTGATCCCGCATTCCCGCTCCTTTTTGACGAGAATCCCGCATCCCGCCCTTTTTTCATCGCTATCCCGAATACCGTTTTTTCTTTCCCAAAAATACGTTAAAAAAGACTAATTTCTGCAAAAGCTAATAAATTTAAGATGTAGATTGGCCCTTTTGATTGATATTTTGCGCTCGCCTGGTTGATTCGCTTTTGCCGCTAGAACGTTTACTTGGGTCGTGACGATTTTCCAAATTCCCGACAGACAAGCCAAAAATCCCGCATCCCGTGCCCAAATTTTGGCGAATCCCGCTTCCCTGGAAGCAGTCAAATCCCGAATCCCGTCAAGAGATTTTGCGTTTTCCCAAATCCCGTACCGTATTTTGGTCAAATCCCGGATCCCGAGAATACCCTTCCAGACCCTGTTGCTACAGAAGTCGGGTGAGTGTCTGGCAGTTGTGAGCCACCAGGTTCGTGAGCAATTAAGCAAGTAAACAGTTTTTCATTAGCATGGTCAAACAAAGAAAAAAAAAGGAGTTTCAGATGAGTGCCTCCCATGACCGTCCGCACACTAGTCGATTGTTCCGGATTGATTTTGCAGAAAATCTCAAAAAAGCTACTACTATATGAACGTTTCCTTTTACTTGTTCTTTAAGAAGTCTTTTCTATCCTTCGTTGTAAGGGTATTTATTCAAAGCCTTGATTGTTCGTTTCAGATCAAAAGACTTGGTTCAGGATTTCTACTTGGCTCCTTTTGCGTGCGCAGAAGTCGGTTTTCTTTACTTGGAAGAGGGAGACCTGGATCGAGCTAAAGAATACCTAAACAAAGCAAGGTATAAAACGACATTGAAAACTTTGTATGCAATGGTACTTAACGTAAGCAATTTTATCGAAACGTCTGAGCTTGGACGTGTCGACAGGAGGCCTGTGGACGTGCCACAGTCGCTTTCGAGTTTAAGCGATAAAATCGCGTAAGGAAGTTACAGGAACTAACGTACGAAAAATTAGTTTTGGGAGGGACGTAGAATGCCTGGAGGCTTAACAGTCCGTCTTTTCTTCAAAGGTCCGTCGAGTATTTAATACCAAGCAAGCGCGTTCGCAAAAAGTGGCGGTCAAACGAAAGAGGACTAGCTCGTCCCGTCTCCTCTCGTCCCAGTCCTTCTCGGCGTTCTCGTCTAATTTCGTGTCCAGCGTGACGTCAAGCGTTATTTCAAGAGGGAAACGAGAGAGAAACGGACTGCAAGCAGTCTACAGTAATTAGAAGACTTTTTTACCATTATTCGTTACATTTACTGGCATTGAGAGAAGAATCAAATCAATCATTCAATGAAATAATAGCCAAGCCCGCCAAAAAGAGAAATTTGATGACAGCAGGCGAGAGTAACAGGGCGGATTATAAGACTAAATGTTGGCTACGTGAACAGTTACACGTGGTGTACTTTAATTGTTTTCCAGGTTCTAGGGTCTGCAGAATCGTATGAGTACTAACGAGCAGAAAAAAAGTCACTGTAATTGTTCTCTTTTTATTATTCTCACAGGAAGGACTACGAAAACCACATGCTTCAAAGCAGACTACATTTTAGGATTCACTCGGCCACGCAAGAAATCAAACACAGACGAAAGCAAGCTAAAGAAGCGTCTAAACGAGAAAAAGAACTCATGAAACACTCCAAAAAGAATATGAATAACAACACTCCATCACCAGACGAAGATTCTGTCAGCATATCGCTTGAGGACTCGTCAAATCTTGATCGCCAAGATTCCAGCTCGTCATTTGAGACTGCTCCTGAATATTCCTCTGAAGATGAGCAGGACCTGGGGGAGACAGCGGCAGAAAGCGCACCAAAAGGAAGATTTGTAAGGGAAACAACTGTATGAAAAAATCTGGGCCACAATTTGACCGGCTGCTGTTGTTGTTTTATTTATTTCATGATAGAATTCAAAGAGTTTCATTTAAATCATAAAAAAATTGGAATACATTTGAGTGTACATACGTCGCGATAAGAGAAATTGTTTTATAACGTTCCATGTAGCCAGTTTTATAAGTATTTATTATGTCAAAATTAATATTATTTAGTCATGTTACAGAACATTACGTTTTATTCCTTTCGAAGAAAATTAATTTCAGTGTGGAAGGCCTTGCGGTCCAAAATCTTTGAAACTGTGAAATATAGCTGGCGATACAGTGACACACTAACTTGTGTGCCAATGTTGTGCCAATGTAAATAAACTAAGAATCTTCCTTTGCTTTAAGTGGTTGGTCTTTAAATAATCTCATGCCCAGATCTCCCACGATCACTTGCTCGCATTTACACATTTCTGTACAATAAAAAGTGAGGTGCGAGATACTTTCTCCACTTCAGAGGGGGGTATAGAGGAGGTCCAAATGTGGTTTGACTGAAAATAAAAGGCAGTGATTTCTCACACATCCCTTGCCTGCGAGCAAGCTCTCTCGGGGTTGGGGGCGCGAAGAAGGGATAATACAGAGAACAATTGCATTCAAAAGTTTCGCTTTTGACGGCAGGTTTGGCGAAGGTAATTTCATTCTGAAAATTTTAGCTTCGTAGTTTACGCTGCATTCCACGTTTACTTTTGTCGTCTGCACGTGAAGATTGATGACGTCATTACCAAATTAAATCTCCACCAATCAGTATTTTGCATCGAAATTCTCGATGCAGATATTTGAATTTCTGAGACGTCGGTGCAAGCTCTCTGTTTTTCCCTTCTTCGCGCCCCCTCCCCAGGGAGAGCTTGCTGGCAGGCCTACACATCCCAGTTCATCATCTTTCACGACATTTGGCGTTATGGCTTCAAAATCACAATTCACGACAATTAAAACACACGGTTCTCGCTTCACAGGTAATAATCATGGCAAATCACGGCTGACGGGTGCTTTGCAAATCGCATTGTACATGAAAGAAAACAGCAATTTCACGTTTTATGCCACATAAATATCGCTATTCACGGCTCACGAGAACAGGAGTATACCGTACCTTACACGCCCTTCACCTCAGCGGGAAAAATACACCGCTGACAAATCAAATTTAGAAAACGTTCGTAACCAGGACTAAGTGAGAATGAATTAGGTTTATTTGGCCCCTTTTACACTAATACGTCTTAGTTTGAAAAGGGATACGACGATAATAACGGACTATTTCGACTGAAAACTGTTTTAAAAATCCACACTTGAAGATGAAAATTTGGATTTCTCAACTGAAATGATGGGGTAAATTGGCCACGAAAAATATCGAAAGCTTACGTTTTGAGCGTTAGCCCTTCGTCAGAGCAAATCTCTCTGACGAAGGGCTAACGCTCAAAACGTCAGCTTCGAACTTCTTTACAGTGGCCAATTTATACAATCAACTCAGTTGATAAATCCAAATTTTTGTGTTTCACTCTCCTTCCGATGAAGCACCTCATTTAACCTTAGAAACTAACCCCTTTGTACACTTGAAAACGCATTATTTTTAGTGTGAACGGGGAAAAACCGTCGTTTTGTAAAGCACATTAAGGTGTTTCGATACAGTTTTTGGGGGACCATACCTAACTTTTTGAATCGGCTGTTAGACAGTCTTCTCCTTGTCAGATCAACGTGAAATTTGCAATACTTGTTGGTTTTGGATTGAACTTTAGCGTGGTTTATATTTTGTAAAAATCGATATTTCCATGACAACGATAAACAAAAATCCTGGAAAACAGTAAAATTGAAATTTTGCACGATCCAGATTTCGCTTCGAAAAGCAAATACCAGCATCTTTAACTGTGGTGTATGCCAAACAAAATATACAAGAACAGAAAAATTCTGTATGTTTGTTTTGAAGTAAATTGCAAAAACATTTTCAACCTTAGTTTTTGCCTAGTAATAGTAAATGCACCAAAAAATAATCAACGCTTTGATGAAATGGCTAGTGAATACTGCTAAAATGTGTCTTTAACTTACTATTTTACGCCTAGAAAGTTTTGTTGAAACTGGTGTTCGCGATCTCGAGAACGACTTGTTTTTCTAAGATCATTCACATAATAATTTTGGGGTAATTTTTTAATTTGAGCGCTTTTGCGAAAATCTTAAGAACGGCTCGATAGATTTTTTTAAAACATTAAACACGCGTGCTTGACGATGTGACCAATTTTAGTATTGAGTCTTATTAACATTGATTCACTGGAACACTTTTAGATTTAACGTTAAAGAAGATGTATGCACCGACGGAAAGGCTTGCGTTAAATATAAACAGTTGGCAAGTAATGCTAATATATTCAAAGTAATGCGCAATGCATTCCTCCGTGATTTTTACTTTTGGTTGTAATCTACAGTGCAACAAAAGAACAAAGAAACCAGATAAAAATCACGAAGCAATGGATGACGCATTACTTTGAATATATTAACATCCACTTGCCAACTGTGAATTTGTAACGCAACCTTCTCCGTCGGTTCATACACCCTCTTTAACGTTAAATCTAAAAGTGTTCCAGTGAATCAATGTTAATAAGACTCAAAACTAAAATTGGTCACATCGTCCGCAAGCAATTTTTAATGTTTTTAAAAAATCTATCGAGCCGTTCTTAAGATTTTCGCAAAAGCGCTCAAAATAAAAAATTACCACAAAATCAGTATTACGCGAATGATCTTAGAAAAACAAGTCGTTCTCGAGATCGCGAACACCAGTTTCAACAAAACTTTCTAGGCGTAAAATAGTAAGTTAAAGACACATTTTAACAGTATTTACTAGCCATTTCATCAAAGCGTTGATTATTTTTCGGTGCATTTACTATTGCTAGGCAAAAACTAAGGTTGAAAATGTTTTTGTGATTTGCTTCAAAACAAACATACAGAATTTTTTTTGTTCTTGAATATTTTGTTTGCCATACACCACAGTTTAAGATGTTGGTATTTGCTTTTCGAAGCGAAATCTAGTTCGTGCAAAATTTCAATTTTACTGTTTTTGAGGATTTTTTTTATCGTTGTCATGGAAATATCGATTTTTACAAAATGTAAACCACGCTAAAGTTCAATCCAAAACCAACAAGTATTGCAAATTTCACGTTGATCTGACAAGGAGAAGACTGTCTAACAGCCGATTCAAAAAGTTAGGTATGGTCCCGAAAAAACTGTATCGAAACACCTTAAGTACGCAACTGGTTTTGATTGAGATTCATACTGAAACGTATTAGTGTGGACAGATGAAAACGACACGGTGAAGCATTGTGTTTGAATGGTCTATTTGAATTTATTGAATTTTGCCATATAACAATACAAAAACGACACGACATTCCCTTGTGTCGAAAATACTTTGCTACGTCTTTGGCCCGATAAAAACAGGAACTTTAGAGTACGGGATAGTGCGGGTGGAAACTTACTCGTTCTGCTCCACGTTACGCTGAGTCAGAGACCTGCGACCACTACCCGATTTAATTTCAGGGCAACTGAGTTCCTACTTTTCGCAAATCCCAGGCAATGTCAAAATCCTTTTAACCTTGGGTAGTTGTGAATGAGGTCTTCTGTAGGGTTAACAACTTAACCCCCCCCCCCCCCCCCACCTCCAAACAAAGAAACAATAATAGTAAATTTTTCTTGAACCTCATTTTGTCCTCTTGATCTTCCCCTCTTTCCCCACCGCCACCCCGTTCTCTAATCCCATTGGCCATTGACAGGCTACAAGAGTGTAGCGAGAGTACTGAGAACTAGTAAACAAGGCGCGCTTCGAGATTACGAAATGGCCGGCTTTGTCACATGTAGAGAAGAAATATAGTGAAAATAAGTACAAATACGGAATAAAATGGACGGGAATACCGCGGAACAGCCAAGGTAACCTCCTTTGTTGTCTTTTAAGTGACTTTTTTTGAGCGATTTGTTGGATATCGACGCAGATCTTGCCATCTTCGTTTCAACTTTTAATAAGCTTAATATACCTACTATATTCTGAGCTTTAAACACCAATTCTTCGGCCTCGAGATATGGGGATGTATCGATCGTAATTGAACTCCTATGTGTTAACTAAGTAAGACCATAGTAAATATAAATGTTCAGAGAATTAGATGAGACTGGTTTTGAGAAGCCATTACACTTATGATAACGATCCACTTGGGTATTCTCTGTTGCGAACGTCGGTCCAAATTCCAGCATTTCTGGTTTGTTTGAGCCGTAAGAGACCGTTACAGTATGACCTAACAAATGGTCTACTTATTATTCCTCAACCCACTTCTACCCTCCTCCTCCATGTTATGTTTACAGGTGTAAAAGCTCCTGCTGTGAGCAAGATTATCGGTCATATATTGGATGACGCAATAGCGAAAGTACAAGGGCTTGTATGGGAACTGTATGTTAACTCTTTTACTCACAATAGTGCCTAAAGCAAAATTCAAGACAAATCTCAAATTTCATTTTGTAAAATACTTAAGTATAAATAGTACCATGCGAAAGTACTGCTGACAAGGTTTCATTTTAATGGTCACACCATAGGATTTTGTCCTCAGTCTCAGAAGTTAGAACTTCTTTTCACGTCTCCATAATTATTGTCTCTGGGAGTGAAAGGGTTAAATGCACTCTAGCTGCAAAAAGTCTTAAGCGCCAGAGAAAGATGAAGGGGAGAGGAGGGGGGTGCTTGGTATAAGATGGTGCTTGTAATAGCAGAGCTTTTACGATAGTTGTTCAGCGTAAGATATGTTGTTATATTAAGTATTGCTTTTTTACAGTGTGGATAAAAATTCTCTTGCCATGACAGAAGCCATCCATATGATCAACAAAGCTGCAGAGCTTTGCTTTTCAAACAAGTTTCTGCAAGCAAAAGATGAACTTGAACCATGGTGAGTAAACTTGAACCATGAACTTGAGCCATGGTGAGCTCCATGGAGTACTATGGAGTACCCCCTGGTGGGGGTACTCCCATATATAAGCTACATAGGTATGTGCTGCAGAACAGGGTATGGTTTTTGAGCTTCTCAGTCCTTAAATAGAGTATCCATTTTGCCCTTTATGGTATTGTGATCCTTAGATAGAGCTGTTTTTTTGAAAACTGCCCCATGTAATTGCCCCACCAAATGCAAAAAGATATCAATGGTCTATTACAACTGAGCTACCTGTTAAAGTGATTTTGTGAGAGAAAAGAAATAAAAAGACCCTGTTCACACAATTCTTAGTTGTCATTATTCCCTTAAATAGGGTGTAATTTTTTGGGTTTGGGCCTTTAAAAGGGTATCAGTTTTGGAATTTTAATATCCTTAAATAGGGTCGGGGTTTTATATTAGAACCTTTGTGGCACACACCTATTCTAAATTGACAGGAATATCCCTCCCCCTCCCGGGAAAGGCTCACAGCATAAAACCAAGAGTGTTGAACATTTAATTTCTCCTTACAATATCAATGCATCGATGAAAGTAGTCAAGTAGTGGAAACTATGTACAAAATAATGACCTCCTCTAATGAACACCTCCACAATGTAAATGCCTAGACAGCTCACTTCAGTCCCAGAAGGACCAAACCTAACACCTGCCAGTCCGTTTTTGTAGGTGGGGGGGGGGGGGGGTGCACTTAGACTTTATTTAGTGACTGGGGGAGGGGGTGCAAATGATGGCATAAATATACCTTGTGGCCAAACTCATTCTGCCCCCTCCATCCCCCACCCCCCCAAAAAAAAGGAAAAAAGGGAAAAGAAAACAAACAAAATGGATGGGATGGAAGTTCTTATAAGTATATTTGGGATATCAAGAGACTACCGTATTTATATCAGGAATTGGCCAATTTAATTACTTTTAAATTACTTTTCTTGCAATTTAATTACTTTTAAATTACTTTTCTTGCAAGACAGTTATTTTACTATTTTTTAATATGATTGTTTTCAGGGTTGATCAAAGTATGTATCATGCACTTGCATACAGCTGCATCATGTGTATTCAAGCTCTGCTGAAATTTGAAAAGGTGTGATAACTGTTTTTATTGCTACAGTTGACTCCCAATAACTCAAACCTTCAAGGGAAATCAAAAAGGTTTGAGTTATCGGGGTTTTGAGGTATCGAGGGGAAATTTATAAGGAAAATGACCTGAGGGGAAAAATCATTTTCTTCGAGTTAGCAGGAGGTTTGAGTTACCGAGGGTTCGAGTTACCGGGAGTCAACTTTATGTGCTGCAGAATCCCATTTATGAGTCCCTCACCCCTCACCCAGTTGTTAAGGCCCAGCAGTTCTGCTTGTATCCTCCCCTCCCCCTCCCCTATATACCTTGACATAAGCACATCTCCTTGAAGTTTAAATAAAGGTACACTTATCCACTAATTAAAAATAATTGTTCACTTCCACAGCATTCTTTTACTTTGCAAAATCCCTTGTGAAGTTGTATATTAAAGCCCGGAGCTTGTTTCCCAGATTTTGCAATATTAAATATTTTAAGTAAGTCAATTGCATTAATTAATATTTTGCTTTGTGAATTGATTGCCCTAACTGGGTTACTTTGATTATTATTTCAGCAAGCTATCCAGAAAGCAAGTGAAAGCATCAAGCTGGCCATGAATGTTTGTGAAAGGTTTGACTATATAGATGTTCCTCTCAACATTAGAATTTAAACAAAGTCATAAAACCTTGTTCTCGGTAACAACTAAAAATTTGAATAAATTTTCAGATACAGGAAAATACCAAGTTGGTCAGAGACCTTTTCAAGTTGGATATGGAATCCTTCATATGATGAGCTTACTGAAGGTTAGATCATTAACTTGTGATATTTCTGGCTTTTACTTGCATAGTTGATGCACCTTCATACAGGCCAAGAATATTGAAAATATGCATACATTTAATTGAATTTTCAGATGAAAAGCATGCAGAACTGTGTTACACAGAATGCCTGTTTCTTGATGCTCTTCTTACCTTTATTCAGGTAATTAATTGGTTCAGTGGTCTGTGAAATTTTCAGTTGATAGGTATATATAATGAGCAGATCTCTCCCTTTTACATTTGATCCACTGGATTGAAACCTGTGCAGAACTGTAAATTTGCCTTAACCTGCAAGTGGTGCATTAATTTGTTCATTAGTGTATGTATAACTGTTTCTTTATATTTGTGTTTATTGTAGGACGACAATCTCATCAGTTTTGTTTATGGAGCAATCAAAATTAGGAGCTGCTATCAGAACTACAAGTAAAGTAGTTAATTAAATAATAGTTAATTGTTGTGATTAGGCTTTTTAAATGTATATAAATATTTTCCATTTTATATATATTGATTACGTTTTTAGTTAGGCAGGTTAGGTGTCCACAATTAGTAGAGGGGACTTTTCCCCTCAGCTATTACAGTTTTTGACACGTTAATAAAGTTATTATTATTATTATTATTATTATTATTCAGTAATAGAAAAAAAATTGTGACCCAGACAATTTTGTTCAATGCCTGGATGCTGGTAGTTATGTGTATTTTTAAGAGCCATCCAGGTTTTTTTCATTTCTCAGTTTTGTGTCTTGTCGCCCCAAGTAAATAAAGTTTTTTAAACTTACGTGTTTATTTTTTGAGAGCCGTCCAGGTTTTTTATTTCGCAGGTTTGGGTTGTGTTGTGTCACCCCGGGTAAATTAAGTTTTTTAATCTTATAATTACATGATTATTGCATCTCATTTGTGCACAGGACGTGCCTTGAAATGGTAGCAGATCAGCAGCCCTGTTCCACTTTTAAGCCTTCACTTTTAAAGGACCTTGAAGGAGGAATTCATTTAGGAATTGGAGGATTTAATCTGGTAAGTGGATTGACAGTTGTTCCGAGGTGATGCAAATTACACACTGAACTAATACATGTACATATCCTTGTTGTACAACGGTCATGATTAAGTTTTGGGTAGGCTTTTAAACTTACCTCACTTTTTGCGACGTTTTCTTTTTTTCAGGTTTTGTCTCTCCTTCCACCAATTATTATCAAATTGTTAGAGTGGGTAGGATTTTCAGGAGACAGGGTAAAAAATACGTATAATTGTAATTCATTGTCTTTAGTTTTCTTTAAACTTTGTTATTGGGACTAACTCGTACGTTTTTGTTATAATATCTCGGTTTTTAAACACATTTTATATCCCATCTTTGCTGGCAGGTTGTAGGATTAAATCACTTACACAAGGGCAGCAAAGATCAGAGTTTAAGGTCACCGTTATGCTCTCTGCTTCTACTTGCCTATCATACTTGGATCACGCAGTATCTTGGTGAGTGAAAAAACGGCAGTTAAAGAGGCTGTATCACGGATATTTTGTTCGCATTCCGTCAAAACTTTGCTTAAATTATGGTTAAACACCTTCGCTTACACATAAAATGCTCGTCGAGCACCAAGAGGAAGATAATGAGTGAATTTATGCAGAGAGTGCAAGCCATCATATCAGTTAAGTTTATCAATGATTTTTTGAAGGATACCATGTCCAAAATTAAATTTCACGCACGCGCACTAGCTATCGACACTTAGAAAAAATCGATAAATTCAAACAGCGTAATTTTACAGAGAAATGTGGGGAGGTAAAACTTGTACGATAAATAATTTAGGCTGATACGAACCTGAACAATTTGTTCGATCTGATATTGAAAGTAGAACTTCTTTAGATATTAGTTTTGGCAATATTGAATTTGTAGCTTCAAATTCCGCGCTTCCCAGAAAAAGAAAAACAAATGCAATACAACTTACCTTCGTCGCCCATCAGATCTCTACAAACTCGATCATTGTGCTTCAAAATGATATTTTTCCATGCCTTCTGCCGACAGCGCTATCTACAAATTCCCATTTGTTCGATCGGAAACTTCAAGTACACAGTCATCTCTTTAACTTGTCAGTGTTTTTGTCGTCCATAAATGAATCCTCGTCCTTCCCGTCTCACAACAACAAAGCTTAAAATTCAGGTCGTAATATAACCCACACAGTAGCGTGACCACGTGAAGCATTCGCCGATGTCCGCGCGTTAAAATTCAGCTGAAAACCGTCTTCACTTCAAACCATCTTTCTTCATTTCTCGCCGCCATTTTGCTCTCATCATTTGAAGTAGGCCTGAGTACTAGTTTCTTATAATACAGGACTCGTGATTGGTCTGATTAACACAATAGTTGATCGATGAAAGAAAGTCCATTATTGGCGAAGATAAAAATTGCCGCGAAATATAAATAAACGCGCGACAAATTTGGCAGCTTGTAGTATTTCATTCATCAGTGAATGAATGAAAACGTAGCAGAAACTCTACTACTACGAAATTGTTAAAAAACCGGTAATCATGTCTGATACCCCCGTTTTAAGCAGCTTTCTTCCCGACTATGTCACGCAAGACATCAGGGGATTATCTGTTCAGCCTTGGAGAAATAATCAGCTTAATTACGTTCTAGAACAAAAGCAAAAAAACAATGAATCGTTTTGTTGTATCGACATTCCGCTGTCAATGTTACTGTGCTGGGAAACGATTCAAAAAAATACCACGGATTTTGTCTCATTTGTGAAGCTTTTGAATGAAAACATCCCTGGATGTGGGTTTGCTGTCAAACAGGATGCTGCAAGAATCGAGGAGCGGCTCCGAGTCAAATGCTCTTTTATTTCCAACCGTTTTAAAGCCGCTTCTGGCCGCAAAAAAAAAGATCTTTTGTTGGGGAGCTACAAAATGAACATTTTTGTGGCAGAAGTGGAGTCAGTTGAGAGGTTAAGTAAGGATTTAAAGTTGGAGACAGAAGCGAAAAAAAATCTAGAAAAAGAAAACAAAAAATTATATGAAGAACTCATTGAGGAGGTTAAACAAAAAAAGTTAAGAGAAGATGATCTGTTATCTGAAACTGAATCACTCAAACAATACATTGAAAAACTGGAAAAAAACAAGGAGACTGACAAGAATGGGAAGGACTTGTCAACAGTGAGTCCCACTACCAGATGGAGGTACCTGAGAGACCTAAAAACTAGGGCACAGAAGGCTCTATGGTTCATGAACGCTTATGGTCTGAAATTAAAGAGTTTAGAGGTAGAGGAAAACAACAAAACCAAGCATAACTTAAGCTTAGATGACTTTCCCAACACCACCAGCACAACAGTCGACACTGGCAACACCTGCAACAGTTCTAAATATTTAACACTGCCAGAAGATGAGAGGAAAAAGGTGGAAGAAGTTTTATTTTTGATGGACCGGTTTGGTGTAAGTGACGAGTTCTACCATAACCTCACCATGATATTTGACGGTTTACCAAGATCGTATTTAGTAAAGCAGTGCAAAAGCAATTTGAATGCAATGCGTCACCTCACAGTCACACCAGGAACATCACCAGGAGTGCAAACTTCATTTAAGGAGTTGCTCAGGGAGCAGATAACTGATTTGGTAGGTATTTCATTCACTCTTCCTGGAGATGTTTTTGTGATATATATGTTACAAGAATATGAAATGAAATGAAATGTTTATTGGAAACAATGACTGTGAGATCTACTAAAAGCATAAAACCAACAAAGTATTAAAAGGACCTTCCAACATAATTAACTTAACAAAGATATTTTTGGCATTCACAGTTCTTCCACTCATACTGTATAATGAAATTAATTTCCATAATTCCACTATTGTAGAGAGGAGAAAGTGATTCATTGATTGATGCCAAAGAGCCAATCAAAGTGAAGGTCAGTGGAGATGGTGCGAGAATGACACGAAACAGTAACTATGTTATTGTGTCATTCTCAATTCTGCAAAAAGAAGAAGTGATGTCATCAAGAGGTATATGACTGTACAGTTTCATAAATTAACATAACTGAATTGTCAATAAATAATGAACTGATTAGTCACTGATGTGCTCACAATATTTAAACATCAAGTCAAGTATATAGCTACTTCTTTTTCAGTGTGGGATATTAAGGGGTTATTAGTGTTAGTCCATACTTCCTTGGCAGTGGAATTCTAACAGACACAAAACAAGCCTGTGGAGAAACCCGAGGGCCCTCTATAGATAAGAATAGATAGAAGATAAGAAGATAAGAAATTCCCAACTAACCATCACTTTGTCTGCCCTTTCCCTTCTTGTCCGATTCTTTTTTACAGGAACCCGAACGATTGCAGTAGTCAAGGGCAGCGAAGACTATGCTACAATAGCTGAATCTTTTAAGGAAGTGTTTCAAGAAATTAATGAGGTACAAGCAGACGGCTTTGTGGAAGTGGGAGAAGAGAAGATACCTGTGGAGTTGTTCCTAGGTGGCGACTACAAAGTTAGTAGTACACTACTATAGATGTATACCTAGATATAATACATATCAATGAAGAAAAGGAATCTAATTAAGCAAAAATGCAAATTAAACTAAAATTGTACCACAAAAATAGCATATACAAAGTCATGTACATTGTAAGGAGAGAATTATTTCCAGATAATGGACACTTTTATACAGTTTATTTTCTTTACAAAAGGTAACTTTAATTATTGTTTTGCAGTTTCTTTTGCTTATCATGGGGCTTAGTGGTGCCACGTCAAACTATTCTTGCCTGTGGTGCACTATTCACAAAGATGAAAGGTTAGTGTGTCGATAATATAATTTAGCAGGTTAATTTCATGACGAGAAGACAAAACATGAGAACAATCCAGTAACAATTACTGAGGTACTCAATCTGGAATGTTTGAACCTTTTATAATTGAGAGTTAAGCTAATGTGTCACACCACAGGTACGATATGTCCAAGCCCGATGATTACTATGAGAGTAGCCTCAAAAAACGGACGCTGGAAGATATCAAAAAATGCTGCCATTTAAAGAGAGGGAACAAAAACTTTTGCTGTGTAAACCCCCCACTCCTCAACATCCCACTGGATCATATCATCCTTGATGAGCTACATCTGTTACTCAGGGTAACAGATGTGCTAACTCGTAATGTCTTGGATGAGATGATCGAGTGGGATGATGAGGAGTCCCACAAAAAGAAGGTTGCAAAGCCAGCATCAATTGGACAGCACTTGAAGAAAGCAGTGGATGCCATCAACAAATGTGGTGTGACTTTCCAAGTCTGGGAGAAAAAGAATGCGGATGGCAAGGGATCCGGTACCTACGACTGGACCAGTCTGATGGGCAATGAGAAAAAACTGTTATTAAAGACCTTCCCCGAACACTTTTCTTCTCTTTTGCGGCAAGACACCGCTAAAACAGTGGAGAAAATATGGAAGGTATGAATACACTGTACTACTGTCCTCAGTACACAATGCCTACAACTGACAATTTTACTTTATTCTAAATTGGATCATGTAAAATAATTCATTTTTAAAATACAAGGTACATTAAAATCCACTCATCATTTCAATCCACTAAATGGATTTAAGTAACAGATGACTCCCAGTGGCTACATGTAATTACAGAAATTAGATCTAGCTGTACTAGACCATTTCAATAAGGTAAAAACATTTTGTGGTCAAATCTGCCTAAAATAAAAAAAAAGACTCACAGGTAATCTGTTTGGATAAACTGCATAAACTGATCACTAAATGTTCATAAATAAATTTTAACCTGGGTAAATGTACAGTAATGTACTGTACTTTCAAGGATTTTAAGCCAGACAAGTAAGACATCAAACAGCTTGTTGATGAGCCCCATGGTACCTCCTAACAGTACCAGAACTCTGCCCCAGAACAAGATTCTGGTACCCTGTAGTCAGGTTTTCTTCAAGAGAGTTCTGACAATCATCCCTATCACCCTTGCAGGAATATGGAAGCCCCAATCCCTACCCTCCACCACACCCAGCCTTCCCTGCCAGAAGTTAAAGCATTCATCTCATAACACCAAATTAATGGCAAATATATTATGTTAAGTTAATGCATTCATCTCCTGATGCCAAGTTAATGAAACTTTTAACGTCATATTTCTTATTCAACAGGATTTTGGAGAGCTATATTTTGACTATATTTCAGTTATGGGCTCTGTTGATGCAACCTCATTCTGTCAAAAGGTGCTGATAATCAATTCCTTGTTACAAATTTTACTCAACATATTGAATATTTTTTTTAGAATCTAAAGTTTTTTATAATAAAGTTTCGATATAACGCGCGCTCTGATTGGTTGAAACAGCGTGCCTTACCAGAGTACAGATGCACGGAGTAGCCCGTGACGCCATTCTGCGCGCGCTGGCAAGCTGAAATCCTTTCTTGCGCGCGCTTGCAAGCTGTGAAAAAAACTTGATTTCTTGCAAATAAAAGCCAGTTTCTTTACAAATGTGAGCAAAGCTTTATTATAAAACAAATAAAAAAGCCAAAACCGTGCTTTGTTCTGTGATAAAGCACTCAAGGAAGTGACGAGAGCACTCAAGAAGTGGGGAGAAGCACTCGCCTGCGGCTCGTGTTCACCCTACACTTCTTTCGTGCTCTCATCACTTCCTTGCGTGCTTTATCACAGAACAAAGCACGGTTTTGGCTTTTTTATTTGTTAATTTGAGGTATTTTGTAGTCGGGTACTTCAAAGTTACCTAAATATATAAGCTCTAGACTGTGTGTCTTTCTTTTTACAGGCAAAAGATTGGGTTAACTTATTTTGTTCCTTGGGCAACAAGCGAACTGGTTACGGAAAGAAAAATGTAACATGCTACATGCATTCCATGGTGTACCATCTGCCAGAGGCGATAAAGAGACATACTAATGTAAAACAGTTTACTGGACAAGGTACAACTGTAGGAATTTACATATCCTCTGTGATGATTCCCATACTACAGCCAATAAATAATATATGATTATAACAATGGTACAATTTCACATTAAACCTGTGGTAGAGCATCAAAGGAAAACAAATGAAAATTTGACTTTCACTACTCTTAAGCAAAATGCCAGGGTATTTCACCTTCCATCCTATTTTCTGTAAATGCCCCTATTAATATTGTTTTGTGGGCACTGTCCAGGAATAAACTTAAAGTTGAGCAGCACCAAGTTTCATATTTCAAGGCCTGCCTCTACACACTTTAGTAGCAGTCTACATGTATAATGGTTAACTGCCCAATTGCAATTTTAATTTCAGGAGTGGAAAAAAATAACGATGATGCAAGGAGAGTATTAAGAAGAAAATCAAACAACTGGGATAGTCCAGCAGACGTCCTACAGACAGAAACTCGCCTTTGGGCATTGCAGAAAAGAGAACGAAAGCCAAGAGCATACACCAAAAAAAATGAAAAATACTGGGATTCTGAGATTAAAGAATCTCGTGCAAAACGCAGGCGCATTTCAACTGAAATGAAAGAAAACTAACAGTAACTACCTGTAAAATATGTTTTCCCCAATTATAATTGTTTGGAACAAGAACGTTCACCCACAAAAAAGCTATACTGTTTCAACGCGAGTTTTGTGATAAATCATGCTTTAAACAGCCTGATAACAAACCTGATTGCACTGATTGTAAATGAAATGGCTTCAACCCACAAGTTATATCATGCAGTGTAAGAGGGTAAAGAACTGTTGTTTGTGATATTTGACTGACCTTTTGACAACCTGAGCGGAAGTCACTATCAGAGTCTATCTTTAAGCTGTAACAAGTTGGTGAAGTATGATCATCTGGGTGAGTGTAGTCCTGAGAAAGTCTGTTTGTGGTGACACTGACTGATTTTCGAGAACCTGAGAGGAAGTTATGCTACTCACTGAGAATGCAAAAATTATTGTCTTGGCCACCAAAGAAATCATTAAGGATGCAAAACTGATGTGTGGAGTTACACAACTTGACTATCCTAGTAACCGGAGTGTGAGGGATCATGGGTTCCATACTTGTAGGCCAAAACAAAACCGAAAAGAAAATTAAAATGTGTATAATGGTGTCCTACCCTCTAGCATGGAGTCCTAGCAAAAGAGAAAGAAACCCTCTCTGTGTAGGCTCTTGGACTCTCCTGTAGGACCCCGTTTGCATCATAAATGAATTTCTTTGGAGACTAAGACAAGAAATGTCGCATTCTCAGTGGGTAGCATATTTTATGTCCTTCTCCAAAATGGTCAAGATATCTGTCCCAATCCTTTGGGAAATGCTCTTGGCGAAAATCTTCTTGGTTGAGGTAAAGCCACCCCCCATTGACCTCCCCTTTGCCCTCAAACAAGTAGCGAAATACATGAGAGGGAAAGTCAATGGTCAATGGAAGGCAGCTTTTCGACTTAAGTCTGCATTCCACTGCCTGTCTCAACTGATCTAAAGCTTGTATAACTTCTACTCTGTCTGGTTGCGGATGTGCAAATAGTCTAAAATACAAATAAATAAAAACCCCTTCATAAATCAACAAGAGGCAAACCTGTGGGCGAACTCTTACTTAAGATTGAGAAAAAATGTTCTCACTGTTCATTGGCTCTGCCCACACCTACCTAAAATGTTCAACACATTAAATTATTTTTAATATCACTAATAAGGTGTACAGTTGTAACCTATTTAGAAATCTACCTGATCAACTGTCTAAAGCTAACTTGCTAAACATTAACTTCAACTATAAGATAGGCTACAATGTACAGAGCACTGGAACATCAATGATGGCTAACTGACCGAATACACTCGGGGGAAATGTCATCAGCACTCTCCCACGTGGCTTCATATTTTGAATAGTGCAGCCACTTCACCAAATATTCTGTACCCTGTGAAAGAACCATAACAAAGGCCCTTAGCTATTTAAGTGAATTCAGTGAGTCCAGGATATCTTACCTTAAACGGCTAAACGATCAAATATTTCCGTCCAACATCGTGTTGGACAAACATGTTATAAGCTTACATGTATAAGCTTACTTTCCAAACAACAACATGGCGCTTACCTCGGCTCGATCTCGCTTGGCAATTAGACGCTCCACTTCGAAGACTCTGGATCTCTGACTTCGCTTTCTAGGGCGATAGTTTGTGTACACGTCCCTCAAAAGATCTACACTAGAAGTTAAGTGGAGTTTTCGATAATCCATCTTGTAACACGACACAACGACCCACAGAACACAAATGAAGGTACCTTCACGAGTTCAACTCGATCGCCGGAGCGCGATTCACTCGCCCCAGTCCCTAGCGGTCAATGAAATGGATTTTTGGCCATGAAGCACAGAACTTGAAAACGTTGGCCGAACATTTTCAAGTTGTAATCCATTTCCATCCTGGCCATTTGTGGCCAAAGGCACTTATTAATAGTTTCACTGAATTAGTACGGTTTCTGAACAAGAAATGGACCATTAGTTTTAGGTTTTCGTTTATGTAAATGTGACTAACTAATGGTTTTCAGAATGTTACAAACGCGAGCAATATCCCCGTGACGCTGCCCCTTAGTTAAAATCCCGTTCTTGCTGTGATTAAATTGATGCCGTTCACAGAGTTCTGATTCGAGGAACAAGACTACAACAATTTAAAATATTAATAGTTGGACTTTTTTTTAATCCTAGTCGTTAACCACTCCAATCACTGACCATTTGTGGGAAAGAAATATTAAGATTTCATTAAGTAATATCCCGATTTTGTAGCCTGCGTGCAGACGTCGCCTATTTCCTTTGCTACCAAGGTAGAGTTTTGGCAAACAAGTCGAAAAAGCAGTCCAAAATGGTTCAGCTTTTGCATGCACTGCGGTCCTTATGTGCTAAAACTTTTGTATGAATTGACAGAAGTGCGAGGTTCATGCGAAAGAGGCGTAAATCGCGACTTTGGAACTTGTAAAAATGCAAAGGAACGGTTCAAACACGTTTATAACATCTTCTTATGTAAAACTAGAACTATTTTCTCGTGTCTAAATATGGCTCAGTTGTTTTCCTCCCTTTTTTTTTTCTTTTTTTTAGGAAATGGTGACGGTGATGTAGAATCCTAAGAGGAAATCCTTCAGCCTCTTCTAACAGCATTCCCAAAGGTATTTGATGAAAGATGTTAGATATACTTTCACGGAAATTAATAAGACAGTGTATTTTTACTTGAAGCATAACTATGTACAGGCGCGGGTCATTACTCAAAATGATTTTGCCTCGTCTTTTCAGCTGACTTTTTGTTAACAGGAAACTTAAGCACAGATGTTTCTGAGCTACGGACGTCAATCGGAAATTAAATGTTTTCTTTGTTTCCTCGCGAAAGCCTGGAAAACTCTTATTTTGATGTCTGGCGGCTTGCCAGCATGGAGTCGACATGTTGGCTTCAGAATTGGTCAAAAGGAAAACTTTGAAGTTCCGGTTGCCGTCCGTGTCTCAGAGCCGGACGTCTGTGCTCAAGTTCCCTATTAAGCATTTTCAACCATCCACACGTTGAAAACACAAACTTTCAAAATGCGGATGAACGCGTGCTTTTCTCCTCAGGGTTTTACTTTCTGGAACCAGGCCATTTTTACCCGGTACAATTACTGATTTAACTTGTCCTGCAGTCTGTAACATCACAGACTGTTCTTACAGTTGTTATTCATTCACGAACCAAATTAAGCCGTTCTGTTTTATTCTAATAGGGTTCCATATTTCTGTTTTTCGATGGTCGTATTAAACAAGTTCGAGGAAAACTGGAAGAGGTGAGTGCATGTAATTGATATCAGTGTGGTTCAATAGGTTAGTTCAGTTCAGTTAAGTTGTGCAAAACCAAGCAAAAACAAACACCCTATTTTAATATGCAGAACGTTTTTGCAACAACTTTTAAATTTGCGGTTTTGGGAGAACAATGTCTTAGTGGTGACCTTAATTTCCCCCAAATTGAAAAAACAACTTTTATTTAATGCCGGAATAAGCGACTTTCATTTGTCGTGCAACTGATCAGATTTTTGCGATGAAAAATTGAAATAAAGGCGAAATTTTTATGTCGCCGAAATTTCCTGTAATAAGGTAATTATTTTGAAAATTCTCAACTCTAGAAAACGGAGTATCGTCTCGTGCCGAATTTTCCTGGACACAACGTTCTGTAAACCTAAGGCATATGTCGCACATTACTTAAGTGTGTTATATTTGTCTTCAGAGAGATTCTCTTTCACCTTTTCTACAGGCCATCGGTAGATACAGACATTCCATTGCGGTTCAGTCAGAGATTAAACAATTTCATCACATTTTCTACTGGGAACTAATGTGGTGTTATGCGTAAGTACATCGTCTACTTTGAAAGTTAAACGTTTAACGGTGAGACTTGTAAGTTCAAGGTAGAATCCAGGGTGTTTAAACAAGCTAAGAAAGCCCAAAGGTACAAGGTTTAAGCTCTCCTACCGAAGATGTGCAATTTTACCTAACATTGAGGCCAATGTGGAGAAAAATTGAAGATACAGATCGCCTTAGTCGTATGAACGCAAAATATTACAAATATTTACTTGTTTCCCCTAGTCATGTGCTCATTACTCGCAATTATACCATAATATCATGGTATTGATGACGAAAAATTCTTAGTGATCGACTCTCTGGTGAGAATTTTCTACTTTTGTAAAAACCGCCTGTTCTGTTTATATGTTAAATAGTTTTTAACCAATTGGAGATCAACTAAACAACTGTCTATTATGCTTGAGCCTTTGTTTATGACGTCACAGTATCAATATAGCCATAAATGTCCTAAAATCTTCCTTCTACTCGTACGTGATACATAAATTTGGAAAACGCGTATCGTGCGATTTTCAGGCGTGACGGCTGAGTCTTAGGTCTTTCGGACTGTTGCAAACTCTAAATTCGGCTGCATTTTATTTCTTGTTCTTACGTTTAAAGGAGAACTTGTGATTGGTAATAAATTTGATAGTGGTTCTCAAAAACCTTTCTAAATATTTTACCACAAGTAAAGGCATTGCCGTTTTTTTTTTTAAGATTAAGTGAGTTTCGTTATGTCTTATTACGTCAACAGATACAAGGGGGATTGGATCCGAGCGTATCAGTACGCCAGTGCTCTGCTGGATGAAAGCCTCTGGTCAAAGGTGAAAACACCATTGATGGCCCTCTCAGCGGTCAAACGTACAACGCGTGCGCAGTTACCGCCATAACTTGCCAAAGAAAAATAAATACAAATGTGGAACTGAGCTTCACTTTGACCGCGAAACTTAACGCCGTTTCTGAAAACTTACGCTTTTTACGTTGAGCATGTGTTCAAAATGAAATAACTGTCATGCACAAGTTTTGTCGGCCCGAAATTCGGTTTGTCAGGACATTTTCTGCATAGTTTTCTTACGAACTTCACTGCTTGCAAACGTTTGAACTGATTCAAACTTCAAGGCTCTAAAAAACCGGAAGTGACATAGCTTTTTTGCATAAAAACATTCTTACTGAGCGTCTATGAAGTATGCAGAACAAGCCTTCTGCAACCCTTCTGTTTTTCCTTCAAAGAATGAGATATTGGTACCAGTGGGCGTATGAATTTGACGGTTGGTATTACAAAAAATTGGATTTTGTTGGTGACGGCAATTTTTTTCCTTTTCTTTTTTGTATTCAGGCTGTTTATATGCATCTTAAGGCTTCCTTTAAAGTAATGGCCAGACTCGTAAAGCAACACATAGCTAGTGAACAGGATGAAGAGAGAAAGGACACAGAAAGCTACATGTTCAGGTTAGTCTTTGGATAGAGGAATCGCTATCGAATGCAGCAATTTTCAGTCAAGTGTCGAAAGTAATTAGGGTTTCCTTTGGTTAAAATGCTTTCCTGAGCATTTGTTGGTTACAAAAAAACGCGCGACTTTTCCTTTGCAACCAGTTCGAATTAAAATCAAGATCGATTGATTGGTTTTAAGGAACTCACCTGTAAAAATCTACTCTTGAATGCGGGCAAACCGTTTCGGAAAATCTGCCAAAATTTTTGGGGTCGGGGGGGGGGGGGAATATATATATTTTTAAATTTCTTGGTGGTCTGGGTACTCATTTCATTTTCCTTCTCTCTATTTTCTGTTATAAGGCATCTTCCTAATTTCAAACAGCGTATCGCTGGGCAGTGCCTTCCATTCGAAGATTTTGCGATACACAAAGCAAACAAATACTTCGAACAAAATGGCCGCCTTTTTCTTCCTGGAGTGGTAAGCACCCTAACGAATAACATTGAGCAGTCTGCACATCACTTGTTTTGTTTTTGTTTTTTCCCTTCCAAAGAGCTCGTCAAAGTCATTGATCGAGTCGCGACAAAGCATTTGCATGTTCTAATGGCCGAGCTAGATGTCTCAGTATATTTCGAAAGAAACACAATACTTTGAAATAGTTATAGACTACGATTTATATCATTTTCGTGTATCATTTGCAGTAGCAATACCTTATTAATAATAACCCCTCTGTTCTCACCATGTTAACAGGAGCTTATTTATGTATGGAACGGTTTTAAAGTGCTTAGCAACAGACCCGATTTAGTTCAACCCTTGATGAAACTAGTGGAAGATTCCCTGCATAAACTGAAACAAACGAAAGGCAAGTCGTTGTTCGATTGATGGTTTACGCTCTACTGTAGTATAAAGAGCTAGTGTTAGACCGAAGTCCTTGGGTCACAGCGTAACTCAGGGTTGCTCTGTGAGAAGTACTCTTGATACATTGGTGTAACAAGAGTAGGGAAAGAAATTATAAAAATTAAAATCTGCGCCACGACTTTTGTCCACCATTGTAGTTAGTTTGCAGGTTTTGCACTCAAACGACTAGAAATAAATGCTTCATATTTAACATAGCAACTTAAAACTCCCAACTGGCAGGAAGCAGACATGTTTGCTATTTGCAAGCATGGCCAAGGAGTTGAAGTCGAGTCTACCGTGAACCGGGGATTCCGACACCCTAATATTCTGACACACTACTCCACCCCTCCCCCCCACCCCGCCCCAAACTTCGTCTCTCCCACCTTGGCGATACATCATCTCTTAAACAAATAAGTATTTTTTAAAAATGTTTTGAGTTAAGCGTGAACTGTACCTCAATAATCCCAATTAAATTTTACATTTGCGTGTACTTTCGTTGTACAGATGGTAACAAAAATTATGTGGATGACTGGTGTTTGGGTAAATTGCTCCAGGGAATGTGTTATCGCTGTGTGAAGAAGAGAACGGAAGCCATGGAATGTCTTACGAACGCATTTAGTCGGTAAGCCTTGGTTTCTTGGTTTCTTTTACTTTTGTCTGTTTGTTTGTTTGTTTGTTTTTATTATCATTTGTTTTCTTGATCATTTATCTTTTGACATAACGAGAGCAGAAAAAAAATTGAAAAAAATCTGATGGAAAATGGCAAGAACTGACCAAGTGAAAAAAGGTCAAACTAGTTATGAACGTTAATTTCTGTTTCTGTTTTCAATGTTGCAGATCGAAAGACCTGAAGCAGGATATTTACCTGACGCCTTACGCGTGCGCAGAGATTGGTTTTCTTTACATGGAGGAGGGGGACTTTGATCAAGCTAAAGAACACTTGGAACGGGCGAGGTAAGGAGTGAGTTGGAATTCGCATCACAGGTCTGTGGTATTGACACTTACCAAAAAATTCCGAAAATTTCGGCTGGTAAGCAACTCAAGTTTGCTTGTGGTTTTGAGTTGGTTTTCGGGAATCTATTTTGGAATTCTGATTGGATATTTCAGCTCACGAACGTACGTACGAAGTAATTAGGATTGGTTAACTTTACGCGATGCGCTATTGTCGATAGAGAGGTAAAGCGCTCATGATTTTTGAACCATTAATCATTTTTGGGATTTCTGTCTTCAGCAGCGTTGTCTGTCTGTTTGTTTGTTTATTTGTCTGCGACTTTACCACATTCGTCATGCATGACGTATCCAGTCACAAGGCGTGCAGAAATGTGCAAGCTCACACAAGAACCTTGAGGTTTCGTGGCATTATACTTAATCAAGAAATTAGATTAGAAAGCGGTTTTCTGGTCACGTTTTCTCAAAAATACATGCCACAAATGTATGAAAACGTAACAAACATTAAGAAACTGCAGTGAAACTATCACTAGTGCTAACGCAATACTTATCATTCAAAATCCAATTTGAAGCCACACCCATTCGCCTAACCACTACGAAAGTATTTTGTAGGTTTGGTACTTTGCTACATGAGATAATTAGTCACGCAAGACGTGAATAAATGTTCAAGTCACACAAGGCGTGACTTGTTTTTCAGCAACCAGGCTATCAGTTGTATCCATAATATTACCAGCAAGTTTGCGCTCATCCCATGCCCGTATGCTTGCGGACCGTTCATTTCTCCATGATTTCATCCTAACAGGAAACATCGTGATCATCTGTTGCAAAGTCTTCTGCACTTAAGAATCCACGCCGCTTTACAGAAAATAGAACACAGTGATGCACAAGATGGGGGGAATGTGTTACGTAAAGAACTTGCACAAAAGGAGCAAGAACTTGTGTCAAACGAAGATACATCGATCTCAGAAAACGAAGATGATTTCTTTGATGCTGAAGAAGACTGTGTGAATATGACTCGTCGTGATTCCAACTCATCGTTTGATATTATATCAGATGATGAACTAAGCGGGACATAGGAGAAAGTTTTGAAAAGCTTCTTAAGAGAATGTCTTCTGTGAAGCCTTCGTTAACCGTTACTTGGGTAGTCAAGCGAATGTCACATCGTCGATCAACATCAGTATTTTGTTGCCCAACAGTTCCTGGTGATTTCTCACACGTTTGTTGACACTTCAGAAATTTGCATGATGTTTTCTTTTGCCCTTCAGCATGTCTCACCTTATTGAACGAAACAGAGCCTGGTTTTTGTCCATTCAACAACTTTAGACATTTTTAATGTCCTTTCAACGTGTCATGATGCACTGTTCAGCATTTGTTGAAGAAAAGACGCAGGATTTATCGATCAACAATATTAAACAGATATTTGTTAAACAGCAGTCACAACGAAGGCTATGACTGCTTATGAACCGTCTGTTACTAGCTTCAGTCTACCTTAACAACGGCCACCCTCCCAAATAATATACCCGGTATTTGGGCATAATATATTGTATTTGTAAATACCATATATTTATTCACTTGATGACCTTTCCACATTTATTCACATTTGTAGGGAAATGTATATTTTAACAGATATTATCACTTTTTATAACTATTTCTTAAATTATTCGCTTCCTCAAGCAAGGTACCTGCATATTTATGTATATTCTTGTATCCAAATAGGTGATATTTTCGGTAATTATGTTGTAAAGTCCTTTGTTTTTCAAACAAAGTATTTCAGTGTTTTACCTTTGTTTTGTATTAGAACGAGCACTTTTGCAATATCGTTTTCTGTTTTTTTTTTCTTTACAGTGCCTTATATTTGTAAACGAACAGACCGATTTGTTTGGGTGCTACCTTTTCCAGGCTTCCATAGATATAGTAGGAAAACCGAATTTGAAAAAACGAGCGCGAAAAATGCGTGGCGGGAGTTTGCCCTAGGCTCAGTCTCCAGGCGTGAGTGTCTCGATGCACCCGCGATTCTCGCCACCTTCACGGCTGGGCGCACGGGTTTGGTCGCATGTCGGTGACGTCATTACAATTTTAATAATTATGCAGACAATCCACACGTCATTTGCTTAAATTTTTTATTTATTATTATTTTTTTTGTCGTCTTGAAAAAAAGCGAAATGCGGAAAGTATGCCTGAAACGTCCTCCTAAAAGTGTGAAATTTCAAGAGAAAGACAAAATCCCGCTAAATTATGCCGTGCATTCTGCCCCGCAAATTTCAAGGGGCTTGTCTCTGATTGGTCAGTCTAAAGAATAACCAAACCCGTGCGCTCAGCCGTGAAGGTGGCAGAAATCGCGGGCGCACCCAGACACTCACGGCTGGAGACTGAGCCTAGGGTTGCCCCTTTTCTGTCCTGATCCCTTGTCTTATTTTCGCGGTCTCTTTGTATTTTCGCCGTCCCTCATACCTGAGAGCCTGGAACGGACTATTTACATTGTGGTCCTGTATGGTGTATGGTGGCCAAAACATCTGACAATCAGTATTAACGGAGTTGACTGTATTCATGAGGTTGCCAAATCTTATTCATCTGAAAAGATAAAGGGTAATGGCAGCACATAAAGAGAGGCGATAGCGTCTTCCGATAATTTAAAAATGCGTTTAACTGCGCCCTGCTCCCCAATCCCTCCCAGCTTTCATCATTCAGCTTGCTTTTTTGTTTCTTTGTCTTTCAACAGTTCCAGTAGCCACATGCACTCCTCGAGTGCCTAATTTTTATAGATTTCCACTCGCGCGTAAAAGGGCCTTTTCACAGTTGGCTTTTCTCATTTGCATTACTTGCTTTTTCTGCCCGGAATTGCCTCATATCCACGTTCAAATAAATTGTAGTTCAAATGAGAAAAGGGCTATTCTTGGTTTGCACGTTACGTCATTGCCGCCATGTTGGTGTACCAATAACAAAAGGTTTCTGATTGGCTTCTTTAGTTTTGGCGTACGCCAACATGGCCGCCACGTCATTGTCATTTGAATCTCTAGTGATTGGTTGCAAACCACCAGTTGGGACAACTGTTCGCAGTCTAATTTATCTCATAACCAGATCTTCCACGGTCAGTTACATACAAGTGAGATATGAATACGAGATTACAGCCGAATCTTAGAAGTGGTTTGCTGGGTATAACCTTGTGTAACGCGGCTGATAGAAGTTTATTCAGGCCAACATAAAATGGCCCTGTTGACGGGGGTACGGCACAGTTGCACTGAAACAATAGATAAGTTCGCAGAAAAAGTTAGAAACGAAATCTGAATTTGCAATGTGTTGCTGTATTCCAAAACATCCTAGACGACATTTGTGTCCTCCGAAGGCAAAAAGCTTTCTTTCTTTCTTTTTTTTTTATTGTCACTGTTTTCCTCCGGAGAGGAAAACAGTGACAATTTTATCCTCGCTGAATGGTAGTTGCAGTAAATTAGCGTGATAAAAAAGTGACATGCCCTTCCCCACCTTAATTTGATTTTATTGCGGTTCCCAGTTCAAGAACCGAAGTGTCGTGTGACTTTGTCGAAGGGCTATAGTTTTTACAAGGTATGTGCTAATGGTCTGCAGAAAAACATTCTAACGCCCTTTTAATGGTACGTCGCGAAAGAGTGGAAGCCGAAAGTGTTTTGGGGAGAAAATCCGATCGATCCACTTTCGACACGAGGTCGAGCGTTGGAACTGGCTGAAGAAACCTTTCTTTTGTTTAGATTATACACGATAGTGCATGTACATGGGGCAAATAGCCTAAATTTCGTGAAAACGCTGTGAAAGAATAGCAAACAGCACAATGGTAGTGATTCATGAGTTTTATTCAGTGATTTCGCTTTTCTTTGTGGCTGAAAATTTTAATTTTGAAACACCATAGAAACTCTCGTATTTAGACTATTTAATTCATATGCAAATATCACGGTTGCGTTTCCCACGGAGAAACGTACGTCGAGGAAGCAAATTTTTGTTCTTGAAGACAATAAAATATTTTTATATCAAGTGAAAGACTTGTTTGCTTCCCTTTGCTTCGGAAACATATGTTTCCTAGTTTTCGACAGACGAAACAATTTTAATTAGTAGAAGAAACAATGTTTCCTAGTTTTGCCATACACTAAACATCTCCCACGAGCATCACAAAATTTCTAAAATTAAAATGCACAAACAAGACAGGAGTGACGTGAGTTCATTTATGATTTCCACGACTTAAGAGATAAAACTAAAACATCGGTCGACCTGCGTACATGTCTTCAACGGAGGCAACTGTTAGATGTATATTTTATCCAACGAACGATCCGGGAACCGATCTTTCGATCGTTTATACGTACTAGAAGCGACATTATTTGAAGCACTTTGAGCGAGCACTCAAAAACATAAACGATTCGGAAAAAGGACAGTTTGGCGGAACTCGATGAAGAGCTGAGACATGTCGAACGTACCTCAAAATACCGAATGTTCAGTTCTTGGATTCTACTCGTCACATCCTTCTCAACTGTATCTGCGCCCATTTGCAATACTGACCTGTGTCCTAGTTGCCTGCTTGCCTATACTGTCAGTGGGTGGAAGCGTTTTACTTATTCTCGCGGTTATCAAGTATCCCGAGCTACGAACAGTGCCATCAAACCTGCTGCTTTTATCGCAAGCCGTATCGGACTTGCTGATCGGAATCTTTGTTCAGCCGTTGGTCCTGTATAACAGCCTTATGTGGGATTGCCGGTTGCTTCAAAATGACTGGCTTCAAAGGTTTTCCACATTCTTCGCCCAGCTTCTCTTGTCTTCTTCTTGTCTGAATATCTGCCTCATAACGATCGACCGGTACATCTGCATCCAGTACTGCTTACAGTATGTCAGCATTGTCACAGAAAAGAGAATCATGAAAGCGATCGTCGCCTCCTGGTTCTTTTGCCTGCTGCTTGCGTCTCTACGCGAAGTTCCTCTGCCTGAAACTGTTGCCCGCTTGGTTATGGCTCTGCCTGCTGCGATGGTTCTAGTCATCGGTGTTTTCTGTTATTGCACTATTGCTGTGATCGCGAGGCGCCACAGAAAGAAAATAACCTACCAGTTGCGGTCAGTGCAAGCTCCCAGCCAACAAGAGTTCAACAGCGCCTTGACGACCTTCCTAATGCTGGGTGTTGTCTTTGTGTGTTTTGTACCAGTAATCGTTATTCGTGTATTGGGCAACAGAGTGGATCAAGAGACATTGCGAGCCATACAGCCGTTCACTAGAGCACTGCTTTGCGCTCAGTTTAGTATCAACCCGCTGATATTCTTTTGCCGAAGCAGAAAGATTCGCAAGTACTTGTGGAAAGTCATCGCATGGCTCAAAGCTCTTCTATTTGAGTGTGCTTAAAGTCGGATACGAATGAAGACCCATCAATGCGTGGTCATTCAATAGACTGTGCAGTTCTTGAGTTTGTACTGCAGTCTCGAACGATGTGAAATCCACCGATGCATATGAGGTGCTGTCTTGATGTACGACTACGTTCTCAATACTATCAAATGCAGTATCGTAAAATGGCTCATTCGTAACGATGAAAACGCAAAGGGGCCTGAAATCAACAAGTTAACGAAGACTGGTCTCAAATTTCGTCACTGTTTTCAGATTTCTCTCAGCATTTTTATGACAATCTTTAACCAGGTGCAGATCCGATAGGACCATTTTTCAAAAACAGTCAGTATTGTCACTTTTTAATTTTACAACCAGCAGCTACTAGAAATTTCTTGTATCTTTGTAACTCAAAGTGTGCTTGGCGTTTTTTTTTTTTCTTAATTCAGATATTGTATCACTGCCTACAACAGTACTAGTGAGGATTTGTTTCTAGAGACACAGTATTTTGAATGAAGAATATTCCTTAAGAAATTATGAATATATGAAATTCATATATTTGAACTGCGAAATGAAGCAACTTATGCAGTTGCGAAAAGAAGAAAGCCTGAAAAAATCAGGCTTTTCGCAACTGCATAAGTTGCGTTAATAACTGCGAGGATCTTCTTTCCTTAATAAATCAAGTTGTGGATTATTCTCACTGGCCTTCACCCATTGTCACAGAAGTAGTTGGGAGAGCTTTTTAAAACATCGCGACAATTTAGTTTTGATGAGCATAAAATTGCCTTTGGTCTCGTGACCTGTGCGTTTGATCATGAAATTGAAGGGCTCGGGGAGGGCTTATTTTCTCATTGCGCAAGATGGCTGATTTCATTCTCGTTCCCAGAGCCCTTCTAGAGCCTACGATCTGTTCAGTCAGCGGTGGGATCACAGGAGACGTCATTTGAGAAAAGTCGCGTAGCTCTGGGGACAAGAAGGGCTGATTTTTGCGTTTTTCATTTCCTGAAACGTCCATTTACGTTCTCAGGTTAATAAATATGTCAAGCGCTTAAAATCAAGCGCTGCTGTTTGGCTTGAGCAATGGGTCACACGTTACATATGATTAGGAAAATATTTCTGTTCATTATTAGGAAACGTCCAGTGTTTGCATGAAGCCAAGATTTCACGATATCAGTAAAGTTAAAAGGCTAGTTAGAGAAACTATCAGCTCAGCTGTGTAAATTTATAGAAGCAGCGAAGAATAGGTTGTCTCTTAACTTTTCTGCTAAGAACGTTAAACGGCCGCCATTTGAAGTGGGCGTAAAAAGATAATTAGCTCAGGGAGTAACGTCCTTAGTAACTTTTGAATTTTCAGTTGTCTTTTGGCACCGAAAAAATCTTTTTTATAAATCCCGGAGATTTATACGTTTTGGGGTAACAGGATGTGCTGAAATATAAATTAAATGCCTTTTCACGTACACAGAATATTCCTAGAAAGTCAAGGGAAGGAAATCAAATTATTTTCTCAAAGGAAGAGCAAACCATAAGTTACTGGTGATTTTTCCACGAAACAAAGGAAAAACTTGAAAACATCAGCAACATTTCCATCCCAGCAATCAACCGCCGAACACACTTAAGGTATTTTCTCAGTTAAACTCCCCTGGCGTTTTTTTTTTTTTTAAACTTGGCATGGTGGACCCGGCGTTTCTTTGAATAGGTAGTTTATTTGGGCCCGCTATTTTTTAAGAAAGAGTTATTATTCGTTTTTCTTGGCAGCCGTGTATCTTGTCCTTAAATCTTAAGTTGATTATACGACAAATAAACGTCTGAGGGGCTTATTTACAATTCCCTCTTTTATACCCGGCGTTTAATCGAGAAAATACGGTAATTGAAGTCTCAAAGAACTGGTAGAGTAGTTTTAAAGGAAACTCAACCGGTATTTTTAGGTTTCCTCTGATTAGGATATGTCTTTTAGCTTTTCAAAGTTATCCTAAAAATTGGTGACAGTGTCCCTTTAACTTTGAGACGTCCATTTGGCCACCCAAAACCAGATTTTTTTAAATGTAATTTTTCGCCTGAAAGCCGGGAAGGAGCCCTTCAACTGACATTGCAAGAAAAAATAAATGTTGAAAACAAATTCGAAAAGTGCTAGAGGCAACTGAACATCCTACCGATATAATTACAACAACTTTGGATAGTAGTAGTATAATTTATTATATATGCTATATATTATCATTTTATTTTTAACCTGTTACACTATGATTTCTTCTTCCTTTCTTAAATCAGCACACCAACATTTAGCTTTTTATATTAGTACTGAATATATAAAACCGGTATTAATATACACCCTATAATAATCATTTTTATCATCATCATTATCACCTTCATCTTCATCGTCATCATTATTATACAAGAAAAAATAGATACTGAAGTAAACTTGGGAAAGTTCGAAAAACTCAAAAAGGAAGTGGAAACACGAGATGTTTTTCCAGTTCTCCCTCCTGCTAGCAAAGTTCTCTTTCATCGAGCTAAACGATAAAATCAAGAGAGGTTAAGGCAACTCAGCAAATCATCATCATCCCATCTGGGCCTAAGCGGCACACAGGGCTTCAACTCATCAAAGGAGGGACACAAAAAGCGTCATTCACCGACAGAGCTCTCTCTTGACTTAACCATTTTAGCCCCAGTAAAAGAGACCTCTCCAAGCAGGGACTTGCTCCTAAACGAGTGCTCCTGTTACCATACATGCAACAGTATGGAAAACAAGAAAGTCTTGCATTTCTTAAATAGAAATTGGAAAAAATTTCTATCTAACCGTAACAACCTTGCTTGTGAAGGTTGAATAAGTGGACCACAAAGTAGTCAAATTGAACAAAAAGGATTGAAAAAAACCCCTGAATACCTACTTAATTACTCTTTTGTTTGATGTTTCTACATTAAAATACATTTGAGTACTATGAAATAAAATTTACCCTTATTAAATACATGCTGCTCACATATGCAGAGTAGCAGTAAGACCCAACCCACCCCTAATGTTGAGTATATGTATAGTAATATTATTTTATAAAACTGTAAATGGTTTGAACCCAGGAGTCATATCATAATTCGGTAAATTGTGATCGTCCGGGTGAGTTTAGTCCTGAGAAGGACTGTTTGAGATGACATTGAATGACGTTTCGACAACCTGAGCGGAAGTCATCATCAGAGTCAAGTGAACTGTGAATCGTCAGTAGATGTTATAAGTCAAACGACCAGAGACTTATACTACTGATGATTCACAGTTCACTTGACTCTGATGATGACTTCCGCTCAGGTTGTCGAAACGTCAGTCAATGTCACCTCAAAGTCCTTCTCAGGACTACACTCACCCGGACGATCACAATTTACCGAATTATACTATTTATAAACAAAATATTTTCTCAAAAACTTCAAAACAGCTTTCTTACAAGTGAGAATGATGTAAATACTTTTCACTAAGTAAATTGCTATTGCATTGAGGTCATGCACAGGCTTCCTACACAGGCTTCAGTGATGCTGGGTGTACTGTTTTTGTTTCTGGCAAGCTATACAGGAATGTAGCTGCTAACACACCACATGTTCCAAGAAAGAACAAACTAAAATAAAAATAAAACAAAAACCAATTACATTGTACTAACCAACTACAATGAAAAACAAAAACAGCAAAGAAAAAGCGACTAGAGAATTGGTTTTCCCGGTGCTTGATTCTAATTACTTTAAAACAGCAGGATTTGGATTATGGTCACCTCCCATAGACATTTCTACAATTAACCACCCTGTTTTGTAATCTTCTACACCTTGCTCAATAGTGCCACCACATTGCTTTACATCTTCAAGAGTTTTATTCCTCTTTTTTCATATCCTTTTCCCCTTTTTCTACTCCTAAATGGCCTTTTGGGTCAAGCCCCAAATGGATTACGGAACATAAAAAATGTCTTCCTCAAGTCTAATGATATTGCTCTGACAGAGAGTTGGCACATTGGCACTTTAAATGAATTTCTAGGTTGGAAGAGGAATCCTATAGTCTCCGCAGTCAATTAAACATCACAGCCTTAACTGACAGACGACCAATAACATTGTGAGTTTGTTGACCAACCAGGACAATGACCAGAGACTTATAACATCTACTGATGATTCAAAATTCACTTAACTCTGATGATGACTTTCACTCAGGTTGTCAAAACTTCAGTCTATGTCACCACAAACAGTCCTTCGCAGCACTACACTCACTGGGACGATCATACTTAACTGACTTATGAGATTTCTGTCTGACTGACTATTGTAACTTTAAGCCTCAACATCATTATACAAATTCTCCTTACTGGTCTCCATTCTTTTTATTGATTACCAATTGGGAGAACCTGTTTAAACATCAAGACATTTCCTCTTTGGGGATCATTTGCTAATTAAAATTCTCATTACCTGTACATGTGTTATAACACACTGATATGATGAGGAGAAATTTGATGCTGATCACTATTGGGGCTCAAAGGCTTAATTACCTTGTTGGTTCAAAGTCTCCAAGGAAGTAGAATGATACAAGGGAGGACACAACTATAGACACTGATGTAGCGAATCCCTTTAAAATATTGTCAGCATACTTTACAACTGCAGCCACTACTAAGCCACCAAATGCCTGTAAATACATTTAGCTAAATGAGAGGTGTGGCAAAACACAGTATTAATAGCTACACTGTAAGCAATGGATGACCATTTTTGGCAAAGATAAGAAACACTCATAATTTTGATATAAAATTCATGGAGTAAAAACCTTGACAGGTGTACTGATAAAGAAATATATATGTTTCTCACTAATACAGTCAAGCATGGATTTTCCAGACTTTTCGATTTTCAAGACATTTTATTCTAGTGTGAGTAATTCCTGGAAATTCCCTGTTACCCAGTGAAAACTGACTGAGAACACTATCAGAAAAGATGAAGTCAAGCATGCAGCTATTTAAGTCATCTATGAATAGCATCCTCTGAAAATAACCACAGTGATTACTTACCTAATGTTGTTTAATGATCTATTGAGTTTAAAGTCTCTCAGAAGTGTTCACTGTTTTTGAATGTCAAACCGTAACTTATCCAGACCCTGCCAAGTCTCAAGGTTTGATTGTACTTTCAATGGTTCATATAAGTTGATCTGATAAATAAACATACCGATATTTTACCTGAAGTGAAATAACTATCCATGTTACTCTGTTATAACCTTGAAGGAAGCCTCCGCTCACTACATGATCTCCATCATTTATATAAACAGCCATCAAGCCAAATATCACACCAAAAGACCCTGTAATTACAACACACAGTGTTCATATCAACCACAATTAGACAGTATGGATAACTTTACAAAGTTCTTGTTACATTCCACAGGTTCCATATAGTTACCTTTATTCCTTTTTAAAGAATTTATACCAGACTGTACCTCACCCTACCTTAAAAGCTATATTAAGTCCCTGGGGGCTTATTTAATTTTAGGCCTCTAACATAAATGAAAGGCTTATAAGAGGAGTGCGTGGGGGGGGGGGGGGGGGCTTATTTCAAACCTTTAACCCATTGTCTTTGGCGTGTTTTTGCATGTTTCGTGTAAAATAAACGTTGCCAATTTGGGGAGCCTGCAATGTTTAGTTATCTACTCCACAAATGGGTTGTTTTTTAGCCAGTGTCAAACCATTATCAGAGCTGCAAATAACTGTCAGTCATCAGACAATGTCCAACTTAAATCGGCCCATGTCTGACGAAATCTTAACTCCGGTCGGGCATTATGTTCGGACAAATTTTCTTACCAAATAATAAGTAAAATAATGATGATAAGAAATAATTATTTCAAAGAGACTTCCACTTAAAAATAATAATTAAACAAAAACGTCCAACCACATTTCTGTTTTGTCCGATCAAAATGGAGACTTGGTTGGACATATGTACTTTCAAGAAAGAAAAATTATTGTAGCCCTGATTTTTCATAATTTTTTTACTTTCAAATTTGTTGTTATCAGTAAAGACCGGTCAACTTTCTGTATTTTTTCTAGCCTTTATTAAAATACACCAACTGAGGATGAAGTGGGTGGCTTAATAGAGAATAGGAGGGTCTAATTACGAAATGTGATGCCCCAAACGAAGGAGGGGGGGCTTAATAGAGCTTTTACGGTAAACTGAACATTCCCAACCATATAGTTGCTTTTATTTCTTTGTATTAAATTATTATGGTTATATTCCACCCCTCCCCCAAAGTACAACAGACTTTCTTACCTAACTGAACATTTCTCATCCATATAGTTGCCTTTGTTCCCTTTAAAATCTTTTCAAAGTACACACCAGCAAACCCACTAGAACAACATGCTGTCAGCACTGCCAAGAGACCAACAAACTGCCCTGATATGGAGAGTTCTTTTGACGTAGATGAATTTCCTTCATCTGTATGCCACTATAGA
Organism: Siderastrea siderea; assembly: GCA_964030785.1. Taxonomy (NCBI): domain Eukaryota; kingdom Metazoa; phylum Cnidaria; class Anthozoa; order Scleractinia; family Rhizangiidae; genus Siderastrea; species Siderastrea siderea. The sequence continues at coordinate 24,073 of CAXIQD010000178.1, read as the reverse complement.
TAAAAATGTGTTTAACACAAGAGTGACAAGGACAGAGGAGACAAAAAAAAAATGACATTAGAGCTAGGACAAAAAAAGACCCATGGGGGTACTCCCTCTTGGGCCAGTCAGGATGGGGCCCTGTGAAAAGGGCTGCCTTTTTCACACTCGTAGCATACAAAAAGGTAGGGAAATTATTATGATTTTAAGAGATCACCAAAAAAAAACTGCAAAGTAAAGGGGATCATAGCTAAATGTAAATCTGGAAATTAAAAAGAAGTGTCAACAGTTTTTTTTTTGCAAAATGCAGACATTTACGAAAGCTGCCAACATAAAATCAATAATGAAATTATAGTGTGGATCAATATAGTTTTTATGGGATAATCTACTGTTTTAGCTCATGTCTGAAGTAAAAATGGATGAAATTTTTGTGCCAGGTATGTGGAAGCCAAGAAAAAAAATGCTTCCCCAAAATTAGTAATTGACAGGATGAGGGTTTGAATCCTGAATCAGTTTGCATCTCAGGGTGAAGCACCCCCACCCCCCAAATAAAATGCACCTACACCTCTTACTCTCACCCTCCACGCCCTCCTGCACCTCACCCCAGAAACGAACAAGGCAAGGAGCCCTGTTGATTTTCTGAGCACCCTAGCCAGGCAGTGTTTAAAGCAGATTATGAAAATCTAGGCTAAACGGCTTCATGTGCACACTTGTTGAATCATATGTCAAGTAGATTTTATTCAGTATCAGTCTTTTTTTCCATAAAATCACCCACATTTTATTGCTTGCCGTGGATGAGCAGTAACACTATACCTGAACTAATGTAACTCCAAGCATAAGCAGAAGAAGAGAGATCCACTTCAAAACACCTAGCTTTTTGTGAAGCATACACACAGAGAACAACGCCGTAGTTAAAATCTTCAGTTGGTATGTAACCTGTGATTGCGTCAACAAAAGAAAAGTAAAATATAAATATTTAGACCCACATGTACATATGTGGGGGCACAGTGGTGTTAGTAGTGGTTAGCACATTGGACTACAGATCTGAAGGTTGGTGGTTCAACACCCAGCACCTCCCAGGAATACCATGGTGTTGTTTCCTTAGACAAAGAAATTTACCCCACATTGTCTCTCTCCACCCAGGTGAATAAATGGGTACCGGCAACATACTGCCTGGGGTAACCTTGCGATGGACTAACATCCCATCCAGGGAGGGGGGGGGGGGTAGCAGTACTCTCAGTTGCTTCATGCTTCAGAAACTGGGTTAAGCTCCAGCTCATGTGGGCCACCTTGGGTCGTGAGCGACTTAACCTACCCTACCACATGTACGTAAATATAAAACTGTAGAACCCCCCATGAGCAAGCATCCTTGGGACCATTTTTAATGCCGGTAGTGTTTGTTCGTGTATGTGGGTGGGACAGGGGGGGGAAGCAAACTTCGCCAATTTTCGTGACCTGATGATCCACCGAAAATTGACGTCACATCCGGTTTCAAAAATCGGCGAGCAGCTTGCTCAGTGAGTTGCAAGATGGACGCTCGGAAGTTTATGGTTTCTTCTTTCTTGTGACCACCACTGACACGCAATTGCTTATCTTGAATACCAGAGATGTTACAAAGTTACTGGATTATCTATTTTAGCCGATATATTGGCAAAACAGAAATGTTTAGTACAGTTTTGATGGCATTTTCCAGGCAGCTTCGTGCAATGTCATGACGAGTGTGTCGCAATTTTCAATACATGTGCGGATCAAACTTTTCCTTCTCGTGACTCCTGATTCAGTGTAATTGTCAATTTAAATAGCCTATGATGCGTGAAATATAATGAAGAAAACGCCAGCAGTAACAGTTTGGATTGTTAACATCGGGAAGGTAATTAACACTCGACGTAAAGTGCTGGAAGTCTTACTCTATCGAAACTACTCTGCACAGTGATACCTGATATCGTCTCTAACGGAGCCGCTCAAACTTTTGCCTCTCGTGACCCTTGATTCAAAGGAATCGTCAATTAAAATAGTCTATCCCGAGTATAATACAATGAAGAAAACGTCGGTAGTCACAGTATGTTGTGTTAACACTGGGAAGGTAATTAACACTCGCAGAAAAGTGCTGGAAGCAGTATCGAAACCAACCGCGGACATGTTTAGAAGCACTCCTGATGTGGCAGACATCTGTGTACTCAAGCAGACTCGAGGTTAGTAGTCTTGTGTTTTCGAAGTTTCCGTTTTACGATGATGGGTAGACACAATTTGTTTTTCTATGGGAATGTATTTTTTGTGTTTCCTTGTTTTAAAAGAAGTCTGAATAAAGAGAACTGCATAATTAATGAATGAATTTTATCTGATTGAGCGATTCCTAGGTTGGGGGGAGGGGTGGGGGAAGGGGAAGTAGGGATGGTGAGACGAACAAACCAGCGTTGTAATAACATAAAGTAGAGTCCTGATTTCTCAAGTTCTCAGTTTCTGAAAACTGGCTTCCCTTTCCCAGTCAGACACTGTAATTTTACCCCGATTTTTCAAACCCCCAGATAATTCAAACCAATTCCCTTTTCCCCAGGTGGTTCAAAAAATCGGAATTCCACTGTACGTTTAAGATTGGGATTACCAATACAAATTGTCGACATAATTGCGGGATTATCTAGCTACCTTGCCCTTTTAATATACATGTATTCCCTTTATATTACTACAAGAAAAGGAAATAGTCCTTTATTGATCAGGCTTGTTTGGAATTTTTAATTAATTCCAGTGTTACATTGCTTGTGATGTTGATGTTTTTGTAGTTAAATACAAAGGCATCAACATGTTGGTCACTTTTCTACAAATTATACAGCACCATTCAAAAGTAAGTTGACACTCAATACTTGATCCTCACGTGAATCAAGTGTTGAGAATCGAGGCTCGATAATTGATTTTTGATTCACAATACTTGATTCCTGCACAAATCACCCAACTGGAACAGCCTTTGTTCAGTTTCGGGTATTTGCGTCGTGTCTCAATAAAACATCAAAACAAACAAAACCAAAACCAAAAAAGATTATCTTTCCCCACATTTCAAAACGTTTCAGCTCTATACATAATTAACTCAAACTCGATTTTGGATTTGTGGGAATTGGAATAGTGTTGTGTTAGTCTCGATTCTAATTTTCGGTACTTAATTCATGCAGGAATTGAGTAATGATTAGCTAGTCAAGAATTGAGACTCACAACAAACTGTCAGCTTACTTTTGAATGGTACTGTACAATGTCTTTATTGGCATTGGTTACTACGTTTGTACATGTACTTTCAACTGCAAGGATAGACAGTGGTATTTGTCATCCAAATGTGATCTACATGGACAATTGTAGCTGCTCATTCAAGTATAAAGCATTCTATGTGCACCCTAGCTGTCATGAATTTCATATTCTTTGGTGTCAACTTTGTCATGTGACATTCTGTCCGAAAGGTCTTGTTACACTAGGACATAAATATTGTCTTTCAACTATTGGTAGTCCCAATTTTAAGACCTATCCATTTTTGCTCTTTAAAAAAATGATTATTTTTAATGAATTTTTACACCTGAGGTTACACATTGTCTGCACTTTGCCTGCTGTAGTTATTTGATTTTGTTACAACACAGTGACTTCTACCAAGTCTCTTCATGTAGAAAACATACCAACCCTTAACTTTAGGTAAATCTATTGCATTCATGTAATTAGTATTAAATCTTTAGCTTATTAATCTTACGTATAGGTACATACACGTTCAGATTTGTGAATACAAATGTATAACAAAAATAAAATTGAGTAACCAAAAGCCCAAGTATGTAACTATTTTAATGTCAGGTAGATATTTGTCATGTACTATCACAGACATTTACTTAACCCTTTCACCCCTAGTAGTGGCCAAAATTTAAAATTCAAGAATATGCTAAATTTCATTTTTTTTTTCAAATCCCCCCAAACAAACAGTACCCTGCAAAAGTACTGCCAAAGAGATTTCATTTGAATGGTCACACCACAGGATTTCATCCACAGACTCAAAAGTTAGCACTACATCACATGTCTCCATAATTGACTCCCGGAGTAAAGGGGTAAATAAAATCTATAGCATTCATGTAATGAGTATCAAATCTTTAGCTTATTTGCATACAGTTACATAGTTACATGTTCAGATTCATGAATAAAAACATATAACAAAAACAAAATTGAGTAAGCCCAAGTATGTAACTATGTTAATATCATGTACATTATCATGTACTATCACATACATTTACATGTATTTGCTAAATGATTAATAATGTAGATATAATATCTAGCAGTTCTTGTAATGAATAGAAAATGAGCAATATTTGTTTTTTAACTGTTTCATTTTTGATCTAGATGGCTGTGAAGACTCCTAAAGTTGCTTTCAACACATAGTTTGGGACTATTCTTGTGAGATTCCTGAGCCTGCAAAGGTTTGTCGCTGAGATGAGTACTTTGGTTGCAGACAGGATTTTTCCCTTTGATTAGCATGCTGGACACAAAGATTTATTGCTTTCCTTTCAATAAAGTGGCTGGGTCTGACATGTAAGGAAACATGACCTGCAGCATACAACGGAGGAAGAGATGTTGGTTTCTGAGCCCAGATCTATGTAATTCTTTTGAACTGTGTTTGTTAACATTGTTAGCCATCATTATAGTAGTAGTGACATGTAGCACATGAATACCTGTATATCAGTTGCTGTCCATAAAATTTGTTACTCAGCAACAGAAACAGTGTTGTGCTACCATAACTTGTACGGTATGATGAGATACTGTCAACAGTCATCCATAATAATAACCACGGATGCATGACGATGTTGAAAATTTGTCAGTCTCTTTTCCTGTGTTCTACTCAACAGATGTGTAGTCTCAAACATTTGTTAACCAGCAACAGTACTCATCTGGTGTTGTGTCATAGTTATTGTGTAGTTCCATACCCACCACATGGAAGGTCATTGGAAATTCCTAAGGGAAAGGGGCTCTCAAAAGGCAAAATTTTACAAGCAAAGTATGAAGCTAAGCTGAAATCTCTTGGGGGGGGGGGGGGGGGGGCAAAACAGAAAAACCTTCTGTGGAGGGAGTAAAGATATTTTCTGGAACTACACATCATTCATGTAACCAGTATCCAAAGTGTAGGGAAAGATATTGCTCATCATCCATTATGTGTAGGTGACCATAAATGACATTACCATACAGAAACCAGTTTGTAATTCCCAGTACAGTTATGTATACAGTAGGTTGGGGCTACACTTAATTGTTAGTCTTGATTATCTGTCAGGCAAATCTGTTGGTAAAAAATATTCACGACCCTTATGATCAGGATGGGTTGCTTGAACTTGACCTTGTTGTATAAGGTTACTGGTTGATTCCTTGATTTGTAAGTCTTCTGTCCACAACCACAGTATCAGTGGATGATTACAAAATAATAAGGACTGTGCGATGAATAAGCTGACATATTGACTTCAGTCAGCATCTGGCTTTAATTAAAGACAGCTTTTATGTAGCAGTTTAATTATGAAATTACTAAGCTGTTACTAGTAGTGTGCACAATTAAGTAATCAAAATGTATAAAAATACTTAATAGGACAATAATAATAAAGCGTTATTGTTTGTCTTACGATGTGGTCACTTGTGATGTAGATCAATTATATATTGAGAATTTAATAATATAGAAAAAAAGAAATGAAAACAGATAAAGGGAAGTCTTGGCGGTCAACAGCGACAAAGCACCACAAGGAGTATTGTTTCAGATTCTGTGTTGTGAACAGTCTCTCTAAAAAACAAAGAGTGTTAATGGGGTTCCCACTTGTTAGAAACGCCGTCTTTGCGATGTTTTGTTAAAAGGAGTCTTATTCTACAACATAGGCTATTTAAATAAAGAATTACTCACCTTGAAGTCATCATTTTAACTGATTTTCCGAATCCTGTGAAATTCGAGGGAGACAAAGCCGCCATTTTCCTTACAAAAGAACGCTCGAAAACAACGCAGTTTATAAACCTTTATTTAGAATAATCTCTTCACTAATCAAATGGAAGGAAAGAGTACATATTTCATTTCATTGTCACGAAAATGTAAGAGGAAAATTTATCGCCGATGAAAAAATATGGCCATTTTACTCACCAACTGAACGAAACTGTCGCCGTCAATTTTGATTTTCCCGCCCGCGGAAGAAAAAGGCTGTTTTTGGACCGGATGTGACGTCAATTTTTGGTGGATCATCCGACCACAAAAAAAGTCCCAGGCGTAGTCAAGTGTTCTCCCCCACCCCTGGGGTGGGATCATGACTGAGGGTGCATTTCTCTGGGAAAATCCAAATCCGGATTCTTGTATCCAAAAACGGATTTTGCGTTTCTTTACCTAAATCCAAAAATGGATTAATCAGGGATTAGTGATCTGAAGAATCCACACTTCGAGTGGATACATCAGATCAAATCTAAATCCGGATTCATGATCCGTGCGTTTCTTTGGGGGACGGATCCGAAAATAGTACATCTGTCAACCGGTCTTCCATGCAAATTTACTGGTCTCGCCATATTTTCTCTCGATCTTGCGTGACAAAGCATTCGATTGTGAAAAAGAAAAATTCAGGTGATTATTCCGTTCCGTATATTTGAAAAGTTTTCTCCAAAAGTACAGACAGAAGCATTGACACGTCAGGATAACTTCATTTGTGTACCATTTCTGTAATTCAGGGACCAGATTTTGCCAATTGTGAACACAAATAGCGAGTTCACTTGAACTACTGCAGATACTGCCCTTGTTTATAAATTATTTGTATTCCATTCTAGTTGAATTCTTGGGCAGTACGAGAGAAATATCGTTCTGATATATATATATTGCATGCCTCCAGCCTGTCTTGTCATGGCAAAATAATCCTTTTTCGGATTTTGCGTTTCTTTGGTGTCGAAGAATCCATGTGATCTGGGATCACAAATCCGTTTTCAGATTCTCCCAAAGAAACGCACCCTGAGTGTCCAGTTTGAAGAGGTGTCCACCCATAGGAGGTTAAAAATGCAGTGAGTATATGTGGCTAAGGGAGGGGGGGCATAATTGCAGGTCTGCATAGGAAAGGTGTCTGCCTTTGCAGGGGGCATCTTCAACTGTATATCAATTCTAGCAGGTTGCAAAGGAAACAAAGATTAACCTCTAGGGTTTCAGTTCATTAGATTGAAAATCATGACTTTTACAATGCTAGTACAAACGCTCCGCTTGAGATACTGTTAAACCTCCTTCAGTTGATATCTTTGGGACCAGACAAAAATGTTCACTGTTCACTTACTGATGCTGCAACTCTTTAAGAGGTTGTGCCATTGTACAATGATTTTATCATTTGTCAACAGAGCTTCTATTAAGATTAAGGTTAACAGTCTGTTGTGAATTCCACTACTTTCATACTTATATCTTCTTGTTTGACCCATTTTCTGTAACTTTAATAAAGGTGACGTCTTGTCCAAGAAAAGCATTACCAGGTTTCAAACATAAAAGGAGCCGTTATTTGTTAGACCTGGTCAGTTGAAATTTATTCATTACAAGTTCAAGTTAACCTGTCATTATCAACAAAATTGTGGCCTCTTGATAAGAATCAAATCATCACCAGTTATTGACCGTTTTACCACTTCGGGCTCCAGTATTACAGTCGAAATACTCAGCGCATTCCGCTTATTATTTGGGAATGACTTTCATTAATTGGGAACAGATTGCATTATTGGAATCAAAATTCCACTTTCAAATTGAATATTGTAATGTTCCAACAGTAGCCTTGTTCCAAATAAGGAATGCTGATTGGCTTATTATTGACATCGGGTGAATGTTGACGTGCAAGTAACAGACTGTTGGTGGCTTGTTGTGTCTGATCTGATTTGTGTTCGCTTAACAAAATATTAATCGCAAGTACTTTTACACGTAAAGAAGCAGTCTACTGTTACAAAACTGCGAAGAACATATTTTCTTAAAAACAAGTGTGCTGTAAATGCACAAGAAATGTTCCTGAAAATTGAGCAAAAATTCTCCGTAATATCAAACCAACTGAAACCAACAGTCACCTACGGTTTCATATTTCGTGTGTGACCTTTTGGCTTAGGTAAGTAACAATGCACTCAACATTCGTTACTTCAAATGAGTCTACTGTTGAAAGATTTCAATCTTCAATTTGAAAATGGAATTTTGATTCCAATAATGCAATCCGTTCCCGGTTAATGAAAATCATTTCTAAATAATGAGTGGAATGCGCTGAGTATTTTAACTGTAAGGGGCCGATTACATGAGGCGGGCTGGCCTGGTTAGCCAGGCTGGCTCATTTTGCCGAGATGACTGCTCAGCCCGGTATTACATGAGGCAAGCCAGCCACCTGCGGCGAAATTTAGAAGCTGTCATGTGAAAAGATGGCCACATGACATCAAAGAAAATTGATCCAGTGACTTTACTTCACTAATCCTTTATTTTGGTGTATTATTTTCAGTTTATGTAGTTTTACGGTCTGGTAAACATTCATGTGTTACATAGAAAGAGAAATATCGATCTTCTGGTGAGTCATTTTGCTTTGAAGCAAAATTTAGTGACAAGAAAGCATTGGCCCGTCTAGCCAGGCTGGCCTGGCAGTTGCGATTACATGGTAAATTTTCAGCCCATCTAGCCGGGATTCCCGCATCACAATGGTGGGATCCCAGCCAGCCAGGCTGAGATTTTTCCATGTAATTGCAAAGTTGATTTTCAGTGTGTTTAACAGACATGCTGAGATTCTGGCAAACTGAGCCAGCTCAGCTAACCCGGCCAGAACGCCTCATGAAATAGGTCCTTAAGTTTTCATAATATAAGTTAATTAGGAAGTAAACTTCCCGAGACCTTCAGAATTCCTGGATTACCCAAGGTTTACCCACAGGGAAGTCAGTGACATGAACATAAAGGAAAAAAGTTTCTAACCTGATACGTGGCAGCATCCAAGTTGGAAAGAGCGACGAACAGTAGATTGTTTTGAATTGTATAAAGTCCAGATGGTACAGCGAGCTTTAAAGTCTCCCAAGGCTTAGCTAAAATCTCTTCTCGTAATTGATTCATGAAAAGTGACCATCGATATCGTGATCCATGAAAAATAACCGCTAAGCATGCCAGGACTTTGAAAATTTCCGCAAAGACCACAGCAGTCGAAGCAATGTACATTTGTTCGTCCTTTTCCTTGTGAGTTCTCGAGTAACGCATCGTGAGAACCATGGATGAGGTTTGAACAACCAGTATTCCTAGGCAAACATTTTTGAGTGAAATGGAGATCCTCGGACACACTGCAATGTTGGAAAACATGTGAGTGCCGGAAAGCTTATAAGTATTCCAACTAAATAAATATTCTACATGTACGCACATTCAGAACAATTGCAAAACTACCGATCTACGATAACGAACAACAAAATCACAAAAGTGTTTTCCTAAAACAGTACAAAGACATCAATTTTCACGAAAAGTCTTAATCTTTCGAGAATTCCCAAGTGTAAGACTGTGAACAGCACATTTACCTCGAATTGATTGAGAAGACACGTCCGCCATCTTGATCCTCACGCGATAGCACCGCTGGCCATTTATATTGCTTTTATTGGGCTCCATGGCACCAAGAGTTGGTGACAAATACGTACCCCCATCCCCACCAAGTGGGGAGGCGCGCAAACTGCAACGAAAATCGATACGAGCTCTTTCTCAGGCTCTTTCTGCGCGTTTGTAGGCACTTTTTTCTTGCTTGGATACCGGGCCCGGTTGCATAAAGCAACTTAAGATGAAGTGTGAACTTTCTGCAACCATTCCCTTTGTTCTGAAGGGTTTTCTTGCACGGTATCACGGACAAATCGGCCGAGGACGGATTAGTGAGTATAGTAAATACAAAGAGAGCACAAGAAAATCCTTCGGAACACAGGGAATGGTTGCAAAAAAATCCCACTTTATAATTTTAAGTTGCTTTATGTAACCGGGCCCCGGAGAGCAAAGAGGAGCCGCTCTTAGTCTGCATCTAACACAACATGTTCTAACAGCTTCACTCAATTCTGAAACAGAATAAACAGACATTAACGCCGATAAAGGCAAAAGAACCGTGGACAAAAATCTCGCAGTTGCTTCATTGCTTCGGAACTGTGAAAGATTTCATCAGCCAAAGTGTACATAAACACGGGGGTACCAACTCTAAGAGTAGCTGTTTCGGGAGAACGAAACTGAATTGAATTTTTTCCGTGGCTTCCAGTGGCCTGTAGTGATTTTCAGTGTTGCAATTCATCATTTATTTGAGAACGGCAAGGGAATGCGTAAGATATTGCCGGTGTCACAGCAGATTTGGACCCCTCCGCGGATTTGGACCCCCCGGTCCAAATCCGCTAGCGGATATGCACCCCCATCTCGCAGATTTGGACCCCCTTCAATGAGGCAATAATTCCCTCTTGAAACGGCAAGGTCTTCAGTCTACCGGTACGTTTTTAAAACGAGGAATATACATCTTATTTTTGGTTTCAAGGGCAGCAGCTTTTCAATAAATTAGCCTTTACTCTTCTCATAGCACAGCAAGCAATCTGCTGAAATCTTCTGTTTACAATTACCGTGTTCTTAAAACCCAAGAGAAATCTCTTTGCTGGCAAGGCAGAAGAGCATTTCGGTGGTTTATATACAAGTAGCCAGAATTTCGGTTGAAATTACCTGGTAGCATAAGTTTTTACAGGGGAGTCCAAATCCGCGAAGGGGTCCAAATCCGCTAGAGAAAGTGGACCCACGGGGGTCCATATGCATCAAACTTTGTTTTAAAAGTCTCGCGCAATTTGAAAGGAGATGCATAACTATAAGTATTAGAAGGTTCTATAGCATTCTAGAATTGCTCAGTTATCTATATCTTCTAATACTTCTTAACTCTAATACTTTTCAGGTCTGTTCCCTGTTATCGACCTAAACTAACCTTCTAAAACCTCTAAATCTCTAGAATTGTTCGTGTCTGTTTATCAACCTTCTGAACCTTCTAAATTAAAACTTAAACTCTAGAATTTTTCATGTCTGTTATCGACTTCTCAAGAAAATTAAGGCATGGTTCCTCCTGTTATTTCACAAACGTGAGAGGGTGGACTAACTTTTGATAAATTCAATATAAAACGAAGTAACCTTAGGGTATACCACAAGCTGAAAGTTGAAGAACCTTAAACATTAATTGGGGAGTTTAATTTTGCGGATGGGCGATTTTATTGTGTTTTGCGAGAACTAATTTTTGCGATTGGAAGAGCCTGGTTTTTCTTGCTGAAAATTAATTTTTGCTTTTTTCTGAAAGTCGCGTTCAAATGGAACTGATAACATTTTCGTTTTTTATTTGAGTACATGCAATCGCCAGTCACTCCTTTGCACTTAAAATGTATCGACAATAACTAGGGTACCACTCGACGTATTATCCACCGAGTTATCTATGACATTTTCTTCTTCAAACCAGTATTTTTGTATATAACTTACAGTGGAGTAAATTTTTTGCGGAAAAAAATTTGCGGTAATTTTATTTTGTGGGTACTTATTTTTGCGGATCGCGAAAAAACCGCAAAAATCGCAAAAATTAGAACCCTCAAAAATTTAGTGCCACACGGTATTTTCAAAAGTAATGAAGTATTTCTCAAAGTCCGGGCAAAGATCTTTTGTTGCTGAAGTGACGACTTATTTAGTAGCAGTAAAGTGAAAGACTGTTGGCATAAAGTGGTGGCATCTTTCTTCAAAGATTTATTCCGATTTAGTGGCCATAAAAGTGATGTGACCTTATTTGTATACGCCATGCCATTCATTACTTTAACACTTGCCAACTTATCATTCTGCCAACGTTTTACTTTCTTAACACTCAAAAGATGGACCACCAACTATTTTTTTGGTGAAATAAAAAGAGCACCCATGCCTTAATTTTCTTGAGCCTTAATTAAGTTTAGGCGTGTGTGTACATTGGACTTGTCGGGGTCATTTTGAACACCAGGAAACTTCGTGTAACTCATTCGTTTGTATCTCGCGAACAACCTCGCCAGACTAACATACTAAAAAATACCAAACAACCAAAACACTTATAAAGGTGCCGTATTTTTCGATACCTTTGACTTGCAGTCGTCGTTACGGACTATGTCTGATTCAGTCTTCAGTAGTATGTTTCAGGCCCCAAGATTGTAGGAACGGCGAAATTTCGAAAGCGAACACGGAAATAAATCGCGTAGAACAGAGCTTTTGGAGAGACTTGTAAGAATACACTTTAAGGGGGGCTTCCCGCTGCGTCATCAGTTTGGAATAAATCTCCTCTAAGTACGGAGCAGGAGCACCCAACGAGAAAATTTAAGCAGAATACTTCGATTGTCGTTTCCTGTTTTCTCAGATTGTTTCAAGGCCTTTAAAATGAAAGTTAACACTGTTTCATCTGTTCTGATTATTTACCTGAAAGTTTAAGTCACAGAAAATTTTAGGGAACTGAATCTCATTCGCCGAATTTCCAAGCTGTTGTTGGCTTTCCGAAATGCTAGCTGACCTTATTTTACGCCGGCAAATGTCGCTTATAATACGAAACCAGCTACGGTCATCTAGCATTTTTTTAGACCAGCAGCTCGGTAATTTGGGCGATAAGATCCATTTCTTAAAGCATTCTGCGACTTAAATTTTTTTAGCTACTCCGAATAGATCACTGCTTGTTATGTTACATAGATATCCCTTTAAAAGGCCTTGATACAATTGAAGAATCGAACAGAAAACGACGTTTCGTGTATTTTGCCTGCGTTTTCCGGTCCGGTGCCCAGTTGAGTGTCCCACAGATTTGCATCAAAGGTAAAAAGTTTTTTAATCTCTTCGATCGATAGTGGCCGAATTACCCTATACATAGCTATATTAATTCACGTTGTTATCAAATTGAAGTGTTCACTCCCCTCCCCCCCCCCCCCCCCATCGTTGGCAAATGGCGCAAAATTCCAAGACTTTATATGAATTCACATTCAATAAAATATTAATTTTCATTTAAATTCACGCACGTAACCATTCAAATTCAGTATTAAATTTTGCATTTAACTTTTTTAGTTCATTCACCATTTGTATTCATTGAACAGTTATCCATTGAACAATGTTATACATTCAACGGGTTATCCATTCAACATTTTGTAGTCAACAATTTCTGCGCAACTTTCACTGCGCATGACGTCATGCGAGAGTTTGGCACCAAGACAATGTCATTTCCCAAGCCAAGGAAAGCCAAAATTTAAGATGGTGGATCCTGACCAGGGAAACGTACAGACAACTGTCTACAACTGAGAGCGACCGTTTTCAGCCGAAGCTGATGGATGTACAATTGTGGTCTACGAGCAATGTTGCTCTAAGAGAAACAACCCAGATCAGGCTTAAGTCGCTTATACTAGCTCTTCAACAAAGGCACAGTGATTTGGGTATCTCCGCGTTTTAGGGACCAGTCATAATTTATCGCCTGGGGTTGGAGGGGGGGGGGGGGTTCGGAGGGTTTTGGTATGAAACCAGCTAACGATATCTGATTCCTCCCCCCCTCCCCCCGTACATTTAAATATAGAACCTGAATGAAAATTAATATTTTATTGAATGTGAATGAAAGAAAGTCTTTGAATTGTGCGCCATTTCGCCAACCATCCTCACTGACGGGCAGCACCACAGCTTCTTTCGAAACTAATCCCTGACATTTTAGATTTAAATCCAGCTATCCGATTAACCTTTGCCAGTGCAATCAGCTCGACTTTTGTTGAGCCCAATACCGTAATACTCTCCCCCCTTTTTTAGGTTTCCACAGTCTATTATATTCTAGTAGGAACGTAACCTGAATTTCAGCCATCCTTTCTGCTTACTTCTGAGAGTAAGCGTCCAGAAGAGAAGGGTGAAATTCAGGCTGCGTAGAAACGGTGAAATGTAAAAAGCAGACGTACGCGAAAATAAAGGGGGTTTAGGCTGAGGAGAGAGGGAGCTCGGCCCATTTCGTATTTCTGATTCTAGGCGTCAATTATTAAGACTAGTTTAATTCTCGAGCTACTTTTGACCATTCTTAGCGGAGCCCGCACGCTAGCGAGTCAGCAGAGCTCCATTGCTAAGGAAATTTGGTAACCAATCAAGCAAAGAAATTTTGGTAGTGACGTAATGGTCACATGGCCGTTTGTCCGTCCGTCCGTCAGTCCGTCCGCACCGCAGGGTCACCAATAAAAGGTGGCAGACACTGGATTTAACCCTGTGCTGACAAGCAAAGACAACAAAAGTCAAAAACAAATTTGTTAATGGAAAAAAAGTTCAAAAGAATACTCAGTTGTCTTTTTAGTGGAAGGCGAAAAGTTCAATTTAGGCGCAAAAAATTAGGCGATAAAGTTCAGGCGAAAAGTTCAAATTTGCCTTTTCGGTTCTGTTGCGAACTCGATCGGCACACCGCTTGAGTTCGCAGCTTTTCGCTGCGTTTTCGACGCCAAATATAGCAGAGCTAGCGCTTTTTGGTTTTTTCTGTCCACAACCATGGTTTTTACGGCGGTCCGAACACATTTTGCCAGGAAAAACGCCAGCACTTTCATGTTGATAGGCAGCTTGTCACGAAGAAAGAAATAAGTAGTAAAATTAACATTTATAGCTAACAGTAAACGCTCATTGCCTAGTGGACTAAACACCGGCTTGTGACGCCATAGAGCCGGGTTCGTCTTGCAGCAAGGACATGATTTTTTTTTTAATTTAACGACTTGAATGAGAGTATTTTCACAATATAATAATAAGCACCAGCAAAAAAAAGGGGGGGTTCCGCTTTTAGGTTTGGCTCAATCTATATATTGGTCCTAACGTACGTTTAGCTTTGTAATTTTTGTTTATTTTCTTATTTTTTTTTTTTTTTTAAACCAGGACCTCTCTGAAGATCACTATTGAGTGAGAGATCCTCCTGGCTAAACATCGTCATCATCATCATCATCATCATCATCATCATCACCATCATCATCATCATCATCATCATCATCATCATCATCATCATCATTATTATTATTATTATTATTATTATTATTATTATTATTATTATTATTATTATTATTATTTGTCTCTTTTTCCAAATATAATTTCAATATCGTTTAATGTTGGGGGGAGCTTCATGAAAAAATTGGAAGGATGTTCCAGATTCTCGGGATGGCCTTTTTTACTGTATGGCCCTTGAGATAAAACGAAGATGAAAAGTCGCTCTGGCCAGCGCCAGCCAAGATAGAAAGAAAGTTGGCCCAAAAATTGAAGGATTGTTTTTTTTGACACCCTTCTTTTCGCTTTCGCCGTTGTTTTCCTGCACCCCCCTCTGGTAACTTTTTTACCTCTGCTTAAAAGCCCTTCTGTTTTATCAATTTATACGTTTGAGCAATTTTCTTTAACCTCTTTTTTTCCTTCTTCAGCCGGGAAGGCCTCAGTACTAATCTTGAAAATCGTTCTCATTATCGTTCTCAGTTTCTACTCGGTCATGTTGCGAGAGCGGGCGAGTTTTGTTGATTCGATCCGAGGTTAAACACTTGTGGGAATGCATCCCTCTATTCCGATTTTCCTTGTTTTCACTGCCTGCTGTTCTAACGTGGTTTTCTTGGAGTTACTTGTAAGGTAAGATGAGGTAAAAACTTTAAACAGTTCTGCTGTCTGCCACGATTTTCGTGTTGTCACGCAGTGCTGCCTAAATGAAGGGTCTCGTAGAGCTCCGGAAAATTTGTTCCAATGTTTACCCTTTACGCGTTCCTATGAATGTATTTACAAAGGGTGTTAAGGTGCTAAGGTTGTTTCAAAATAGCTTAAAGTGTTTTTAATGCATCAGTAATGCATGCAAAAGCCACAAAACCGGTTGAGTACCAGAAGCCCTGGCGAGGACACGTGTTGACACCAGGGCTTGTGAAAACCAATGCATTGAATGTAGCATATCGGCAATAGGCATTTAAATAGAATTAAATCACGCCGAAATTTATCCCCTGCTTCGAAAAAATCACTGAGAGAGATGTCTGTATGAGGATGGGGTGGATGTGGTTCACTGAGCACTATGCTATGCCATTACCCAGGATATTTTTGGCTGAAAAGTTTCCTATAAAATTATTCAAGTATCTACAGCTTTATTTTCTCTTTTTTTATTTCAGAGAAGACCCAAGCTGCGTCAATACTGTTACATTTTGTCAGTTCCTGTTTATTGCTGTTGAAGGATTCATATTTACTGCTAACTTTGGCTACAAAAAACCTGTTATCCCTATCAGGTATAATAAATCAGTAATTCTTTCTCATGTACAAACACATACATGTGCCTAGGTGCCAAAAAATTTGCAACAATTTTCTAAGCAGAAACGTTTTGGCTCACTGAAAACCAGTCAGTTACCTTGGTGTATTTTTTGCACAGATAACTAAAGATGTAAATTTTATTAATTTGAACTTATGATTATATAAGGAAAAAAATTTTGCAGTGCAGCAGCTGTTACCAAGGCCACCTGGGCTGTAAAAACAGATTATTGCACTGGAGAGCAGTTAAAGAGAAAATGCCCTTCTGTTCAGTAACTACACAACAACAACTTTATCACACATATAGTGGGGGGGGGAGGGCGGGAGGGGGAACAAGGGGGGCAAGAGCCTAGGAGAAAGGCGGAAGGTGTACAGGAGGCGGGATCAGAGGGAGTGGGAAGTGGGATTCCTAAGGCAATGAGAAGTGGGAGAAATTGGGGGGAAATTATGCAATATTGCACAATATTTCACTATCGAAGAAGCGCAAAGAGGCAGGAGCCAACAAAAATAGGGTAGGAACTGAGATTAAGTCTACGGGAAGTGGAAAATTTAAATCCCCCTCTCACCGCCTATATAGGTAGCTTATTGTACCCAAGCTTCAGTTGGAATTGACAGCATTAAAATGTTCTTTCTTTTTCAGCAATTATGTGACAATGGTAGTCTTCTTCTTTTCAACTAGTGTGATTAACAATTATGCACTTAACTTTAATGTTCCAATGCCTCTGCACATGATCTTCAGATCGGTAAGTGTTTTTACTATATATTTAACAATTATTCATCAAAGTGGAGGTGAATGGTGGAGATTTGCTGAGGCATGAAGCAGTGGGGTAAATATCTACCACTCGTCATTGACATTGAGGTGAATAATTGTTTGTACACTGTATATACCAAACCAGTCAATAGCCAGTACCAAACTGTCTCTTTGTTTCTGAGAAATGAGGGAGAACTCACATGCAACATCCACAACAGTGTCAGGAGGTGAATGTCAGTTGCTCTCCTGAGTTTGAGTAGCAAGTAAGAGCTGGCAAAAAGCACTATCCAGTGGTTTGGTATCAATTTTACTTGAGTGATGGTAATGAGCCTTCTCAAAACATGCTGCTTACAGCTGATTAGTTTTTGTTTACTAATCACACTGGGCTTTTGCCTTCATTAATAGGGAGGCAAGGACACTCCACCGTAAATGTCTCCTTCCCCCTATGACTTACCCTCTATCATGGAACATCTATAATCAATAACAACAACAACAACAATCAATAGAGAGCATAGGCTGAGAACTAGAGTCACAGCTAGTTTAACTGGCTCTAGATCCTGTAACCTCACTGGCCTTGTTCTTGGGGTGTTTTTGGTGTTCAAATCGTTATTGGTGGTGAGGAGACTCTGATGGGAGATTTAAAGTCATATAATCTGCTACTTGCCAAGGCCTTCTCCATAGCACCATATTTTAATATTCAAAATTATAGAAAGAAGACCGTGATAATGAAGTTGATTTCAGTCATAACCTCACAAAACAAACAAACTTTGTCAACTTACACTGCACTTGTATGTGAATGGCTTCCCTTGCATCCCTCATATATAAACCAGCTGTTGCTCCAGTTTAAAATTTTGTTTATAAAAGAGGCAAAGGGAGCCAAATCAGAGCAGATGACCCCACCTTCAATAAAAAAAAGGGCTGTTACAATCAATTGGGGACCAACTTGTTTTATGTAGGTCCCAACTATGGCACCTTAAAGGTATCACAGTCAGTTTTAATCGCTAAAACTGTTTCAGAATATGTCACTGGTTTTAGCTGAAAGCTTTGTTTCCCCCCAATAATATCATGTAGCATCTAAAATTTATAAAAATTGTCTGGCAAATTGCTAACTTAAAGTAAAAGTTTTCTTCCTACACCAGAAAGTTGCTTTTTTAAAACTATAATTTATTATTTTTTATGCCCTGTAGGGATCACTAGTTGCCAATCTGGTTTTAGGAATGATCATTTTAAAGAGAAGGTATGCACAGCTGAGTATGTTTTTAAAGTGCTAAATTGATCGTGATCTTTGAGCGATGAACTGAGCCCAAACTTGCTTTATAGATTGCCCAGAATTTCCATCTGAGATTCAAGTGTTCACAGCCTACACCAGCTTACACCTCATGTACACAGTTATCGTGATTCGGGCTTCAGGGGGGACTCCCATGTATAGGTGTCTGCAGGGTGATCATTGAAAACTTTAAAAAGGGTCCCCTAAAATGCACCAGAATCCCATTTGTGGGAATGGCTTGAATTCATTTCTAATCCTAATAGGTAAAGTAGCAATAATACAACAAGACATTAACTGATATTTCCTTTCTGTCATATTCAGTTTCCTTCTTAGTACCCAAAAAGGTTCTGGGATAACTCTTGTGGTGATCTGTTTAGATTTAAACACCCTAAGCCGTACCAAAATTAATAATGGACTTAAATCGGGCTAACATCTACAAGACAATGTCATTTGAATCAATGTTGGGTCACAGAATGGGGTCTCCAAGTACTTGTCTTAGGAGTGTACAATTCACAGGTCCGATACACTCTGGCCGACAATTTAGGCCGATGAATTGCAAAAACCATCCATGAACCATTTCTGGAAATCACCATCAACTTCCAGAAATGATTGCTACTTTGTGGATGTGAAATGGGCTGCACAATAGAGAAAAGCATTCTCCTTCACATGCTCTGTATACTTTAGTGTGCAGAGTTTAGTAAAAAAATGTTTTCTTTTTTTTTTTGGGGGGGGGTAGCTTCATAAAACTCAAGCAGGGTTCATGTGGTCATGGAAAGTCATGGAATTTGAAATTTGCATTCCTGAAAAAGTCATGGAAATTAGAAAAATTTGTTTCGGTCATGAAAAAGTCATGGAAATTCAGATTTTTCCCAAAATTGTTTTCAGCTGATGTTTGAAAAATAAAGAAAATTAGGAAACTTTGTGTCTTTGTGTCAAGCATCAAAACATTTAGCTAGTGGGGCATTTCACTCATTCTTGTCACTAATTCCTCTTGTCAATTTTGAGGACATGGAATTGGATTAAAAGTCATGGAATTCTCTTACCCAGTTTCTGTGTGAACCCTGTCAAGTTAGCTCTCACAACATGTAATAATTATTATGTTTTTAGATATCAGTTGTCCAAGTATTTGTCAGTCCTAATGATCACTTTGGGGATTTGCTTGTGCACATTAGCATCTGCTAAAAAAGTTGTAAGTATGAATTTGTAGATTATTTGACTGTTTTAGGCCTGCCTGCAGACATCTCCCATTTCCTTCCTGTGTTGTTAAAGAGACTTAACACATCCTGGATCCTGTAAATTCCTGCAGGGTCCTCTTTAGGATCTCTACCAGGGGATAACTTTTGTATTATTACATGGAAACCTGGACAAATGCATGCAATGCACGTACATGTAATCTCCTTACTCCAGAAGTTTTATAATGCTTTAATTATGGTTTATTAGGAGTTCAAGGCATCCACTGGTGATCCCTATACAGACTACATGTGGTGGTGTATAGGTAAGAAGAGTGTAAAACTGTAACCCGGGAGTCATCATAATTCGGTAAATTGTGGTTGTCTGGGTGAGTGTAGTCCTGAGAAGGACTGTTTGAGGTGACGTTGAGTGACATTTCAACAACCTGAGCAGAAGTCATGATCAGAGTCAATTCGGTAAATTGTGATCGTCCGGGTGAGTGTAGTCCTGAGAGAGGCTGTTTGAGGTGACATTGACTGACGTTTCGACAACCTGATGATGACTTCCGCTCAGGACTACACTCACCCGGACAATCACAATTTACCAAATTATGGTAAGAGAAGTGCCATCTTGTCAAGAAACAGGCCACTGATAGTTGAGTTGCCTTCACTCTCCTTTTCAAAGTGAGGCCAATAGCGATCTTTTTATGGGAAAAGTGGTGTTCATTCAAGAAAGGTTTTTCACTCAGCCTCACTTTGAAGCAGGAAGCAAAAGGGCTGAAAGTGAGTGTGAAAGGCAAAATTCCTAACGTGTGACCATTCAAGTAAAAGCTATTGATTGATTTTTTTCTGTGGTGCTGTTCATTGTACTCCACGAAGTGGTTCTACATGTAACTTTTGTGTCTGTTGGTGTAATCCTAAAGTGTGACCATTCAAATGAAAGCTACTGAGCAGTACTTTCCTGTGGTGCTGTTTATTATGCTGTACAAGGTGGTTCTAACTTTTGAGTCTGTGGATGAAATCCTAAAGTGTGACCATTCAAATGAAAGCTACTGAGCAGTACTTTCCTGTGGTGCTGTTTATTATGCTGTACAAGGTGGTTCTAACTTTTGAATCTGTGGATGAAATCCTAAAGTGTTACCATTCAAATGAAAGCTACTAAGCAGTAATTTCCTGTGGTACTGTTCATCATACTAGACATACAGACTTTTGAGTCTGTGGTAGAAAACATAAAGCATTTCCATTCAAATAAAAGCATTACTTGCTACTGCAGTGGTTTTCACCACTGAATTTTTTTTCACAAACAATGAAAAGCATCCAGAAAAATTAAGCATTTCTTGCTAAGCATTCCTCTGCCAACCCTAATCTTAATGTACACATGACTGTAATTGTTGCTAAATTTCATATTTTTCTTATCTTGATATAGGTGTTGTCCTTCTTGTGCTTGCATTGTTCCTTTCTGCAAGAACAGGCATCTACCAGGTTAGTTTACATTGCGTGTTAAGTTTGGAAAACTTCTCTTGGCTAATAAAAAGGCAAAAGTTACAGATAACACTAACCTGAAGTCTACAGTAACAAAGGCGAACAAGGGATAACTGATGATATTGTTGTTTTGTGTTCACAACTGCAGGAGCAGATGTATGCCGAACATGGAAAACATCCTAGAGAGGCCCTGTTTTACGCAGTGAGTAGAAAATTAGTTTTTGCAGCATTTAGGGCGACACGGCCAATGTTTAATCCTTCTTATTTTTTCTTCTTAAGTTTTTGTTTTTGGTGTTGTTGCTGTCGTTGCAAAGAAAAAACATTCTTGGCGGTTGTAGACTGTGAGTCACAAATACACTTGAAAGTGAAAAAGAAAGTACATGTATATACTGCTGTGGCGAGTGGACTTAAATGTGGACGAGTTTGTGACAATCATCTAATTTCTCCTGAAAGTATCACTTTTTGAACACACATACTGGCCATGAGAAATTAGGAAATGAACACCGCAGAGATGTCTTGATGTGTAAACAAATTCTCCCAACTAGTACCATAGCAAATATATGGCGAACAGTCAGGAGAACATGTATGTTGATATTGGGGCTTAAAAGGGTTAATTGATGCCCATTTGCCATTTCCTTAGTAAACCCGGAAAATATGCCCAACAAAACTTACTTCCCAGCATCAGAAACCAGTTTATTGCAGAATACCTCGGTGTGCGGTGTTCAGTGATTGTAGCTATCGTAGGCCGGGAAACGTAACACGCAGCGATTCAGTAATCAAGCTCTCGAATAGACTGTAAACATGTGACTTGTATATATCTTTGTTTCGTTATGATGACTGCCGATCATTTGAGGTAATGGGAGCCTTAACTGTGTTTTTCCCTGGGGGGTGGGGGTACTCCCCATAGTGAGCTATACGGGAAGGCTCCGCCCGAAAGGGGTGCCTTTGTTAAGCTCGCAGTATATAAAAGGGTAGGAAAAATTGCCATTTTAGTATACGAAAATGGTCACAAAATCAGCTGCAAAGTGGAAGAAATGGTGGATAAAGCGAAGTATATCAAAGGGTGCCACATTGTGGCAGAAATGACTACACAACTGAATCAGAACGACTGAAATCCGAGAAAAACTTGGCGATTACAGAAATTTCTATTGTTTTGGCTTATCCTTGAGGAATAAAGAAAGGGGTGCAAAGTTGCTCTAGGTATATAAAAGGGGTACCATTTTGGTAAAAATTAGTATATTAAAGGGTAAGGGTTTGAACCTCTGGGCGGAGCCTCCCCGTGCAAAACTTTATTGAGTAGCCCCCCTGGATGTTTTTCTCTTTCCCTCATTTCATTATTACCCATTTTGGCAAATCTGTACCGATTAACAGCCCCCCTCTGTTTCCATTTCTCCTCTGCTTTTGTTTTTGCAGAGTTGTTTGTATTCTGTGCACACTGGAAACCGGCTTTTTGTTACTTCTATGTTTCTTGTGACTATGGAGAAATGTGATGTCTAATAGGATTCCGTTATGTTTTTTTTCCCTACGTACAGCACGCTTTACCATTACCAGGCTTTCTTCTACTTTCGAAAGACATCTATAGACACATTTTTGTTTTTAACTCATCTGGTAAGTATGAACGCATTGACATTGTTGGGTGGTACATGTAGGTGAGGGGGGGGGGGGGGGCGATTTTGCCTCGATTTCTTGCGCGCTTTTTACGCGCTTCTAACTGACTTTCAATGTTCGCTTTTAACAATTATCTTGATGCGTAGCTTTGGAGAACGAAAATCCGAGGAGTTCAACGGGAAATTTACTCTTTGAACCTTCCCATCAGTTTATCTCTGTTTTCGAAATGCCATCTCAACAATGTTGGCTACCACAATGACACATTTTTTCGTCAAATCCAGCAGACCATTTCACCATATCCCAAAATGTATTGATATGGTATTTTATTTTAGACTGAGGTCAATATGAACGTAATGTTGACCACTAGTAGCTTTTTAATTTACTTAATATTATTATTGTTGTTATTATTTTTTTCAGGTCCGTTAGTTTTATTCGATGTCAACTACCACATCCCCAAGCTGTGGGCTTATCTTGCTGGTAACGTAGTCACGCAGTACATTTGCATTCGAAGCGTATACATCCTGACGTCAGAGTGCACCTCTTTGACTGTCACGCTCGTTGTCACGCTGCGCAAGTTCATGAGTCTGATGTTCTCAATATTCTATTTCCAAAATCCCTTCACACTCTACCACTGGATTGGCACTGTACTGGTGTTTGGGGGTACTCTAGTCTTCGTGGAATTAGCGAGCAAGATACGAGAAGCTTTATTTCCTGGAAAAGAAGTCAAAATAGACTGATCATCGCTGTTGTCAGTATTCTGTCTGCGCTGGACAGAAGAACGCGAAGATAGCAAAGACACTGAGCAACAAGACGAAGAAGCGTGACAAAGAATGTTATGATTCCGAATCATGTAAATAATGTAACTGATTTGTGATGATGTGTAACACATTCTTGTTTATAGTCTGGCTTCGAGTACTTGTGCTACCGTGTCTGTGTTGCGGCATGGCGCGCCTTTGCCCTTCTTTGCTGTTCAATAGCGACTGTCAGTTTTGCTTGTTTGTTTGTTTGTTTGTTTTGCGTACTGTGTCTTATTACTGCATACGTAGCAGCCAGAATGACAAGTACTACGGGCTATGGGGGTTATTGGGAGGTATTCTCCTGAGAAATTTATATTCCTGATACTCTACTTTTTAAATGTACATTTTATTGTATTCTCTTTGTTTTAGTTAGAAATACAAGAGACCACCAAACATTACAAACCATTATCGTGTTGGATGTACATAATATATCAAATTGATATTAAAAGTCTTCAATTAATTTATTTTTCATAAGAGGAAATATGTCTTACGAAGTTGCTAATTGTGCACAGGGTAGATTTCTATTGGTCATCAAAATGACATCACTGCAATCATGGTCATTGTTATTTAAAAAAACACTCGTCAGACGTTTTGTCCGATGATCGACTTTATGATCTTCAGCTCTAATGTTAACATTAATAATAATAATAATAATAATATTAATAATAATGATGATGATGATGATGATGATGATAAGAGTACAGCTTATTTTTATAGTCGTACCTTATTGTAATTCAGCCATTTTAAGGAGACTACGCATAGACTACGCCTTTGCGCCCAAGTGGAAGGTTC